>ML108533.1:19657-30799 GCA_003697995.1 Taxidea taxus jeffersonii | reverse complement strand
GTTGTGTCTCTTGCCTAATCTTAGCAAATGGCACTGTGAGATAGGGAGAGAAAAGGAGTAAAAAGAAAGACGGACATCTGCTAACTTGAAAGTTAACATCGGCTGCCATGCTTAACCGATCAAAGTACAGATATTACTTACGTTGGTTATAATCAAAGGATTATCTCTTTTCCTCAAACGGGTTTGCCTGTTGGAAATGGGTAAGGGCAGTTTTACTATATGTAGAACCGCTCCCATAGCCAAAGTTCCTGTTATTGCAAAACTTTTTATAATTGCGGGTAAGAGAGTGGAAGTCACCATTGTGTCATCAACTAATGGATGCATAGGAGACAGATTTCACATCTGTATTTATTTCTAGAGACAGGTTGCAAGACAAAAACTAGATCATGCCCAGTACTACACAATATCCAGTAGGAACAATTAGAGGAACCAGTAAGTCCTGTAATACCCACACTTCCTTTAACTCAGCCTTCCTTTTAACCAGTCTTGTCCCCCAAACCTTTGCTGGGGGCTAGAGGTGATTTGAATTTTAGATCTTTGTCTTTGTCTTATCTTTTCTGTGTCACAGGCTGCACTCCTGAAGGGACAGAGAAACTCAAAACATGTATCCGCCTTATGTGAGGAAGAATTTAAGGTGAAAATACCAAAGCATACCTGTGTATTCCCTTGCAGATTTAGATGTAATGAGCCGTTATTGATATCTTGCTGGTATCACATCATAAGGGGGCTTTACAGAGTACAAGGTGACTTCCATAAGTAGCAGTGTGAGGAAAGAGTAATTGCTTAGTGTTCATAAATGGGGGAGGTGAGTCTTATAATACTGAGTATCTGGCCTGGGGTTATCTAACTGTTAAGTGGCAGGGCCAGGACTCAAACCAGAACTTCCATAATACCTCAGTACCCTACATGGTGTCTTTTTGTTTGTTCATTTCATTTGAGGATGGGGAGTTGTTTGTGATTGTTTCTCCTCACTTTTTGATTGAATATAGTCTCTGACTTGAACTCTTAGAATCTAAATTTAGAAATATTCTTGTTTGGCAGATTTCATGGGCACTTTTGTCCAGTGTAATTGCAAAAATATTTTAGAGCTGAGCATAGCCTGAAATATTATCAAGCCCAATCTTTTAGTTTTTTCAAAGAGCAAGGGGAGATACAGGGAAAACTAAGCAAGTACCCAAACCTACTTTGTTAAAAGTTAGGCCTCCCAGTGTTCAGACTCTTTCCAGCATGTGGTCCCTTGAGGATTTCCTAGATACATAAATCAAGTTGTTCAGTTTGATTTACTCTGTTGCTTTGGTGTCTGTGATAGCAAACCATAGCCTCTCTGAGTCCTGGACTCAAATATCTGTAGATTCTTCATCTCTAACTGGATTCCACATTCTATGAGGGAAAGAGCCTAATTGGTTTGGCACATTGTGTTATTCTAAGCACAGGACCCATAGTAGGCACTCAACAAAATGTGTTCAATACCCATCAAATAAACATTTGAACAAGTATGAGATGTCACTAGGACTTCATTCAGCTACAAGTAACAGAAAATCCCACCACAGTAACATAAGTGAGGAGTTTGTTTTTCTCAGATAGCTAGATGTCTAGAGGTGAGAAGCTCAGGACTGGGCCAGTTTCCTCTGTCTTCCTGCACCACCATCCTTAGTATGCGGCTTTCCTACTCACTGAGAGACAGGCACCAGGGCTTACCAGAAAAAAGGGCACAATGAAGGACAGAAGGTGTGTGCCAGCTGAACCTGTGTTTTTATAATAATAGATCATTCTTGAAAGCTCTACCCAATAGACTTCTTCTACCTCATTCATATAAGAACTAAGTCACAAAACCACTCCTTACTGTAAGAGAGCCTGAGCAAATCTAGTGGTTTAGCCAACCATGTTGCCAATACAACAAAATAGGGATTCTGTTAAGGAAGAAGGGAAGAATGGATATTGGGTAAACAACTAGCAGTACCTGCCATAGTATGTTTTATGAGTCACTGACTCTTTGTTTCTACATGGATTATTCTTGTTTTATTTTTACTTTTTGTTGTTCTTTGGTTTACTAAAAAAGCGATAGATAATGCAGTGGTTGTAGAGAACTTTTTAAAATTATAGATTCTGAGGTCCAGCCCAAGAAATGCTGATTATTTAGGTCTGGGATGAGTCTGTAAATCTGAATTATATAAACTGGCACTCCAGATAATTTGAATTCAGGTGGTCACAGGATCACAATTTGAAAAACATTGAATTGGGGAGTGGTTTAGAAGAGGCACCTTCATTTTATTTCCAAAGTCTTTCCTGGCTCATTCATTCTTCTTAAAGCTATTACTTTCTTTTTTAATTTTCTCTATTGGTCAATATAAATAAATATGTAGTCTTAAAAGTCACAAGTTCTACAAGGTTCTTACTAAGTCTACACTGAGCTACCTCCCTTGAGGCAACTATTTTCAGTGCTCTCAGCTGTTTCTATCATATTTACCACTATACTCCCAAATAACATGCTAATACTGGCTATTTCTCTTTCTTTTCCCAGTTCTGGATAGTATCTGCTAACATCCTGCCTGGGAGGATAAGGATCTCTCCCTTATGCCCTCATTTTTCTTTATCACACTTGCTTCCCTTTCTTACAAGATCCCAATATAGTTATATCCTAATTTTTTTGATATAGCAGTGCTTAGTGTTTACATTATTATGAGTCTGTAAATGTTACTCACAATCCAGCTATGTGATAAACCATGAATTTCTATACTTCCTTTCTCATAAAGCTTTTTCTATCCCCTGGACATAGTCATTGCTACCTCTTCTTCAGTTGCTTAGTGTTTTTTGAACACTCACTACAATTCTGACTCAAACTTTAACAGGAGGGTAAAGTTTCTCCCAATAAAGTGTCAAGTAAGTAGTCAATTTGATTTGCTTTTCTTGGGAGCATCCTGGCTCAGCGCCCCCCACCCCATTCTCTGGGACTGGTTATTCTGAGTCTCTTGTTACCCTGGGAGCTCCCCTGGCTGCCATCTTGTTGATGGTACTGGATTCTGATTCTTGGAATACATGCCTTCTCACTCAGTTTGGTTTTGCTGGAGCATAACTTACTGAGAAAGGGCATGTGGAGGATGAGGTGGATTTGTCCTGAAGATGCTGAAGCCCACAGGGCCTCTGTGAGGGCTGCAACCTGTTGCAAGTTGACCTGTGGGGAGGAAAAACCAGGTAGCCATCATGAAGAATTTGTGGCACATTTTTTTTTAATTTTTTTTAAGATTTTATTTATTTATTAGTTAGAGAGAGAGAGAGAGCACAGGCAGACAGAGAGGCAGACAGAGGCAGAGGGAGAAGCAGGCTCCCTGCCGAGCAAGGAGCCCGATGTGGGACTCGATCCCAGGACACTGGGATCATGACCTGAGCCAAAGGCAGCCGCTTAACCAACTGAGCCACCCAGGCATCCCTGTGGCACATTATTTAAAGAGATCTTAGAAGCAAGAGCTGTGAGCCTCCAAAGCTCCCATTTGTTGTGATTTCTTTTCCCAATCAAAATAAATATTCACATCCACACCCAATTTTGTATTTGTAATTTGATGACTTTTTCTTAAAGTGGGCTCCCCAAATTATGTAAGATGCAGGCCCCACAAGACCTTGCCACTTTTTCAGACTTTGTACATTCAAGATATCATTTTTCTTCCTTCACATTTGATTGATGGTTTGGCTGAATATAGGATAATAACTGGAATTAATTTCCCCTCAAATATTGAAAGTGTTTCTCCATTTTCCTCTGTCTTTAAATAGCTTGGTTGAGAAATTGATACCATTCTGATTCCCAATCCCTTGTATTTTGTTTTTATCTCTGAAAGATTGAAGGGTTTTCTTTTGTTCATTCCTCCTGTTCCAATATATCATGATGTTGTTAGTTGATTTTGGCTTTGGCTTTTTTTTTTTCCCTCCAGTCATTGTTCTAGGTACTTTAAAGTCCTTTTCAATCTAAAAATCATATTCTTCAGTTCTCAGATTTCTTCTTTGCATAATTTCCTCTGTTCTGTCTTTCTGCAACTTGTACTTTCTGCAACTTAAATTACTTAGATGCTAGATCTCTTGAGTCTGCCCTCTTATTTTATCTTTTCTATTTCTGTTCTTTTAAGGATTTTATTTATTTATTTATTTATTTGACAGACAGAGATCATAAGTAGGCAGAGAGGCAGGCGGAGAGAGAGGGGGAAGCAGGCTCCCTGCTGAACAGAGAGCCCGGTGCAGGGCTCAATCTCCTGGGATCACGACCTGAGCTGAAGGCAGAGGCTTTAACCCACTGAGCCACCCAGGTGCCCTAATTTTTTATTTCTATTTTTAAAAAACCTCTCATCTTTTAGTTCTAATAAGCCTTCCAATCATATTAAATTTTTACATTTCTGCCATCATATATATGATATAAATATATTTTTTTTTCTTTTTTAGAGAGAGAGCATGAGCATGAGCATAGAAGAAGGAGAGGGAGAAGCGGGGAGGGGGGTATTTGATCCCAGAACCCTGGAATTATGAACTGAGCTGAAGGAAGATGCTTAAGAGCTGGGTGGCAGATTGAGCCACCCAGGTACCTCTTAACCTTTAGAAGAAGGTTTTAACTAAGATGGAAAGTTATAATTAGCTTAGTATTTTTCTTTAAGAGGTTATATTGAGAAAATATTTTTCTAATACCGCTAGAGAATGTCTTAGTTACAGAATTTGGGAGAAATTTTCTGCCCTTGAAAGTCACTCTCCAAATCCATTCTATTTTCCTTCCTTGCTCAGCCTGACATGTGATAACCCAAACTTGGGTCAGATTCAGCACTCCTCTTTGCTAGGAAAGTTTTAGATCACATAAAGTCACCAGATAATATGATCACTGATTTAGCTTTCAGTGACCTCTTCACAGGAAAGCTTAGGCATGAGATACCAGATTTTCTACTGTTGGATCTTCCTTCTCGGGCACCTTTAAAGACAACTAACTGCAAAGCTCTTGCAGGCTGGGGCCCAACCATGGTATCTGTTTCTCCAGCACCTAGAACCATGCTGATACACAAGAGGCCCTGGGTAAATGTTGCTTGAATGAAATCGACTCCACTACCTATTTTATTATTTTTTTTAGATTTTATTTATTTACCTATTAGAGAGAGAGAGAGAGCAAGCATGAGAGGGGGAAGGTCAGAGGGAGAAGCAGACTCCCTGCAGAACAGGGAGTCTGATGCAGGACTTGATCCTAGGACCTTGATCCTGGGACCATGACCTAAGCCAAAGGCAATCGCTTAACCACCTGAACCACTGAGGCACCCCCATTACCCATTTTAAATTAACCCTTCCTAATGGTCCCCTTGCTATTTTCTCTGTTTCTTTTGCATCTTTTTATGTCACTTTTTCTGGAAGATGATATCTCCTTCTCAAATTTGATGTGTAGATGTATTGGAAAACAGACTGGGAAGATCTTCTACCAGGACTCCAGGTGTAATTTCCAGGTGTGAAAACTCCCCATATCATCTTACTGAAGATGTAATAATTTCTTAGGTCATCACCAAACACCCTACATCTGGTACCATCTTGAACCACAGTTATATTTGAATGCTTTTTCCCCCTCATGTTCCATGCCTCACTTATACTGTCCTTTGCTTCCTCCCACTCCTTGATCTGGCCCCCGCTTTGACCCAGACCTTCTCTTTGTTCTGTTCTAATGTTGTTTTTCTGCCTCCTCTCCCCTACCTTCATCTGCCCTCTGGTATATTTTGCAGAAAGCACAGTGACGTGCTAATTTCAAAAGACCTACCCTGACTACCGGGCAGACATCTTTTTAAACTAACCCAGGTGCAGAATGAAGACTCTCTCTCTCTCTTCTGGCTGTTGTTGGGATTGTTTCTATGCTTTGTTCCCACTGGGATTGTTTGTTTTTATATGGAAGGCTCTAGAACAAGAGCTAAACTACAAGATCATTGTAAAACAGTGATCGGTAGATTAGTGTGTCTCAAACACTATCACTCACCACAGAACTTGTACTCTCATGGCATGGAGTCTTGGCTGAAATAAGGATGGCTTAAGCTACAGTCTCTCTTAATGCTAAAAAAAAGTATATGCTACCCTGAAACACATCTCTATTTGTTTTAACATGAAAATCATTTTCTCCGAAATCTTGAAGTGAAATTGGTACTCCAGGATGATAACCATGTGAGTCATGTGATTCCAGATATTTTTTGGCTTACCCATACATGGGTCTAAGAGGCATAGTACAAGATGATCTCTGAAGGACTCATTTAGCTCTAAAAATCATATGCAAAAGTAATGTTAGCCATAGCCTTACTAATGACTGCATTTAGGAGCTAGTTTCCTCATGATTCAGGATTACAGCTAAGGTGAATCAGTTCAGTTCAGATCAAGAACTATTATTATATGGCAAGGTTTGTGCTAAGCCGTGGGAAGTTTAAGGTGAAGCAGATAAGATCTCTGTTCTTGAGGTACGTATAGTCTCGTGAGTAAGGCATGTAAATGTGTAATTTTCAAATGACAAGCTAAGTGATAAAAATCAAGATATGTATAAGATACTATGGTAAAACTGAAAAAGGTGGAGGGAATAACATGAATAAAGTGTATACTATAAGGTTTGTGGTGGGAAGAAATGGGAAATGAGGCTCAAGGGACAGGCTAAGAGCCAGGTTCTGGGTATATGCCATGCAAAGGGGCGGATTACATCGGTGTGGTGGTTAGTCAATGAAATATTTTAAATTTTATAGTAGTGTAGTCAGATTGTAAGATCTGTAAGCAGATGACTCTGGTGGCAGAGTGGAAGGAGGATTTATGGAAGGCATGATTATAAGCATTACAGTAGTCAAAGCAAAAGACAATAAGAGCCTAAATGAGATCATAGGAACAGAAAGGAAACAGAACACCAGAAAATTTGGAGAAACAAAATAAGCAGAGTATTTTAGTCTCGTGTGAAATTGGAATAGTACGAGGCAGAATGGGGGATGAAGGGGTGTCTAGGATGAGTCTTAGGAATCTGACTTTAGGAGTGACTGAATGTTAAGCTGTTACCTGAGTTTGAGATACAAAACAGAAGCCAAATTGATGGGAAAGGAAGATGATGAATTCAGGTTGGGACATGTTGACTTTGAGATGTCTAAGAAGAATCTGTGTGTTTATGTGTGTGTGTGTGTTGGTTCAGCAGGTAGTTAGATATATGAGTCTGAAACTCAGGGAAGAGGTCAAGGCTAGAGATAAGAGTCATCAGTGTGCACGTGGTTATTGAGCTATGGGTGTGTGTGTGTTCTTGCAAGAAGAAGATATATAGAAGAACAGTAGACCAAAGTCTGCTAGCGTTTAAGAGACAGGACAGGAGTCAAAGGAGAGGAAGTCAAAGTAGAGGAAGAAGATTACAGAAGATGAAGAGAGCCAAAACAGAAGAGTATCATGAAAGCCAAAAACAGAAGATAAATTCCAAAATTAAGTGACTAAGTGACATCTTCAACTGGAGCAGCACAAGAACAGAAGAGAGGTCTATTCACATGATATTTTAAAGATTTCATTGATGAAACAATATGGGGAACATTTGGTAACATCTATGAATCATTTCATTGTCATGGTGGTGAAGGAGGAGCAATAAATGGAGAAAGCAGTTGTATTTCCAAGTTTTTCCAAGAAATTTAAATGATTTTGACAATGTTTGGTTGCATTACACAAAACCATCAAAATTCCTTTCTATCCAAAGAAAATTTCATGTAAGTGGTCATTTATTTCAGTAATTACTGACTTGTCAAAGAATTTTAATATTAGAAATTGTTTTTAGTTATCTATAAGTAGACCTATTACCAAAGGTGTTTTGGCTCTGGACTGGGGGGAGATGGTGAGAAAAAGATCCACATATTTTGAGGAAAATATACATATATATAAAGTTTAAAACTTTGTAAAGCTGTATTTTGTTTGGAGATAATATATGTAGTAAATATTTGGTAAATGTGTAGTATATAGTAAAACAAAAGTGAGTGAATGCTAAACATACATTTCAAAATGATGCTTATATCAAGAGGGAGGAAGGGGAGAAGCCATCAAGAGGTGTCAACAGGAAGCTCCAAGGATGTTCGTAATGTTCTCTTTCTTAAGCTGGGTCATCAGTCACAGTTGTTAAGTTACTCTTTATAACTCTTTATATACATTAGCTATGTTATTTTTATGTTTGAAATAGTAAATAGGAAGAGAGGTACACAGTGGTTCTTCAGAGAGCCAGGGTCAAAGCAGATTTTTTTGTTGTTTCTTTTTCCTGTTTTCTTTTGTTATTTTGAGTGGGAAAAGCCTTGGGCCTGGTTATCATTGGAAGGAAGAAGGCAACAACGAGTGAGAGAAGTTCCTAGGTAATAGAAGTAGACCCAGAGGACACAGATGGAAAACTGGCCTATCAGAGGGTGAATCTGAGAAGAAGAATAGGCGTGCGTAGATATGAATTCATAGGTGAGGAAAAGGAAATTGAGGTGATTGGTGCCTTGTAGTCTCGAATGTGTTCATGGAATGAGAGGAAAGGTTTACCCAGGGTTGAGTGAACTCCGGTTTGAGGGAAGGGACGAATTTTCAGACACCAGTCTATGGGAAATGGGAGTAAGACCTTGCATGTGTCCAGAAGCGCTGCTGAGTGCAGTAGAAGGCCCAGCGTGCATCTTGTTCACTGATGTAAGTGCTGAACATGTTCACTGATAGTACAGAAGGAAGGAAAAATACATGAGAAATGGTTCCTTTGTGCTTAAAAAATAAGCCAGCCTTTCAAGTCCAGGGATGCCTCTCCTGCTCTAATGTATGCTGAAGTGACTGCTTGTCCTAGTTGGTCACATCCACAACTTTAGTTCCATTTTTCCCCCATGTTCATGTCTGAACTTGCTCTGTCCTTTTCATGTTTCACTTCATTTTTTGTGTTGTGTTAGGAGCGAACGTGGAAAGTGATTTTAGAACTAGGAAAAGCCATGGAGAGGACCTCTTCCAAACTACCATTTAACAAAGAAGTTATGATCCTGAGAGATTACATATCTTGCTCAAGGTCACAAAGTAAGTTCATAACAAAATGTGGACTAGAACCCAGGTCAGCTGACTCAGAAGCCAGTGTTCTTTATTAGTTTTTGAGAAATCATGGAACTTAGCCCAGATATGCTCTTCAGTTTTTAATTCAAGATTCCAGTAAGACTACCTAATTTTCATAACAGTTTGAAAGAGGCAATCAAGAAAGGCCAAGCTGTAATGCCAGCCCCCACTGTGACTAGAGGATTGCAATCCATATATTTCCTGACATTCAAACTTTCACAAATATATAGCTCCATACTAGATTATAAACTCCTTAAGGATAAGGGTCATTTCTTTTTTCTTAAGTTTTTATTTTAATCACCTGGTGCTCATCATGACAAGTGCACTCCTTAATCCCCATCACCTATTTCACTTATCCCCCACCCACCTCCTCTCTGGTAACCATGTTTGTTCTCTATAGTTAAGAATCTATAGTTTCGGGCACCTGGGTGGCTCAGTGGGTTGGGCCTCTGCCTTCGGCTCGGGTCATGATCTCGGGGTCCTGGGATCGAGTCCCGCATCAGGCTCTCTGCTTGGCAGGGAGCCTGCTTCCTCCTCTCTCTCTCTGCCTGCCTCTCTGCCTACTTGTGATCTCTCTCTGTCAAATAAATAAATAAAATCTTTAAAAAAAAAAAAAAAGAATCCATAGTTTCAGGAACGCCTGGGTGGCTCAGTTGGTTGAGCGGCTGCCTTCGGCTTGGGTCATGACCCCGGGGTCTTGGGATCGAGTCCCACATCAGGCTCCTTGCTCAGCGGGGAGCTTGCTTCTCCCTCTGCCTCTGCCTGCCATTCTGTCTGCCTGTGTTTGCTCCCGCTCTCTCTCTGACAAATAAATAAATAAAATCTTAAAAAGAATCTATAGTTTCGGGTGCCTGGGTGGCTCAGTGGGTTAAAGGCTCTGCCTTCAGCTCGGGTCATGATCTCAGGGTCCTGGGATCAAGGCCCACATCAGGCTCTCTACTCGGTGGGGAGTCTGCTTCCCCCTCTCTTTCTCTGCCTGCCTCTCTGCCTATTTGTGATCTCTCTCTGTCAAATAAATAAATAAACCTTTAAAAAAAAAAAAAGGAATCTATAGTTTCTTCCTTCCTTCCTCCCTCCCTTCCTTTCTTCCTTCCTTTCCTTTCCCTTCTTTTCCTTTCCTTTCCTTTTTTTTTTTATTTGTCAGAGAGACAGAGAAAGAGCACAGGCAGTAGTCAGAGAGAGAAGCAGGCTGGCTCCCTACTGAGCAAGGAGCCTGATGCAGGGCTTGATCCTAGGAACTTGAGATCATGATCTCAAAGGAGCCAAGGACACTTAACCACCGAATGAGCCACCCAGGCATCCCAAGAGTCTATAGTTTCTTGATTTACCTTTCTTTTTTTTTGCTTCATTTCTTAAATTCCACATATGAGTGAAATCATACAATATTTGTCTTTCTGTGACTGATTTATTTTACTTAGCATAATACTGTCTAGTCCCACCCATGTAATTGAAAATGGCAAGATTTCATTCTTTTTTATGGCTAATATTCCATTGTATGTATACATATGTATGTGTATGTGTGTGTATATATATATGTATATATATGAATATATATATTCACCAATCTTCTTTATCCATTCATCAATTGATGTACACACGGGCTATTACCATATTTTGGCTATTGTACTTATTTAATGCTGCTATAAACATAGGGGTTCATGTATCCCTTTGAATTAGTATTTTTGTATTCTTTGGGTAAACACCCAGTAGTGTGATTGCTAGGTCATAGGGCAGCTCTATTTTTAACTTTTTGAGGAACCTCGTACTGTTTTCCAGAGTGGCTGCACCAGTTTGTTGCAATTATGCAACAGTGCATAATTGTTCCTTTTTTTCCACATCCTCGCCAACATCTGTTGTTTCTTTTGTTGTTGATTTTAGCCATTCTGACAGGTGTGTAGTGATAGCTCATTATAGTTGTGATTTGCATTTCCCCAATAATGCATGATGATAAGCACCTTTTCATGTGTCTGTTGGTCATCTGTATGTCTTCTTTGGAGAAATGTCTGCTCATGTCTTCTGTCCACTTTTAATTGGATTATTTGGTTTTTGAGTGTTGAGTTTTATAAGTTCTTATGTATTTTGAATATATTG
>ML108533.1:0-19257 GCA_003697995.1 Taxidea taxus jeffersonii | reverse complement strand
GGTTTAGTTTTTCTGATTGTTTCCTTCACTGTGCAGAAACTTTTTATTTTTATGTACTCCGTGTAGTTTATTTTTGCTTTCATTTCCCTTGCCTCAGGGGACCTATCTAGAAAAAAGTTGTTATGGCCAGTGTCAGAGAAATTACTGCCTGTGCTCTCTTCAGGATTTTTATGGCTACAGGTCTCACATTAGGTCTTTAATCCATTTTGAATTTATTTTTGTGTATGGTATAAGAAAGTGACCCAGGGACACCTGGGTGGCTCAGTGGGTTAAAGGCTTTGCCTTCAGCTTGGGTCATGATCCCAGAGTCCTGGGATCAAGCCCTGCATCGGGCTCTCTGCTCAGAAGGGAGCCTGCCTCCCCCTCTCTCTCTGCCTGCCTCTCTGCCTACTTGTGATCTCTGTCTGTCTGATAAATAAATACAATCTTAAAAAAAAAAAGAAAGTGATCCAGTTTCATCCTTTCATATGTTGCCATCCAGTTTTCCCAATGGCATTTGCTGAAGAGACTGTATTTCTCCCAAGAGATATTCTTTTCTGCTTCACCAAAGATGAATTGCTGATATAATTGTGGGTTTGTTTCTGGATTTTCTATTTTGTTCCAGTCATCTCTGTGTCTATTTTTATTTTATACTATACTGTTTTGACTACTACAGCTTTGTACTATAACTTGAAGTTCAGAATTGCAATGCTTCCAGCTTTGCTTTTCTTTTTCAAGATTGCTTTGGTTATTCAGATCTTTTGTGGGTCCATACAAATTTTTAGGAGGGGTCATTTCTTACTCATTTTATTATTTCCTCAGCACCAAGCATAGAGTCTTCTAGTTAATAGGATCACATGAAGGGAAAGAAAGAAAGAGAAAGAGAGGAAGGAAGGAAGGGAGGGAGGGAGGGAGGGAGGGAGGGGGGAGGGAGGGAGGAAGAGAAAGAAAGAAGGACTAAGACCATCTTTTGCTTAGAAATCAAACTCAGCTGGAAAGTAGCTGAGCTCTTGTTCATGGAATGTTGTTCCGTATCCCATGAACTCATGCCAGAACAAGGTTCAGATTCTTATTCTGGTCTTAAGCTTCCTGACCAGTTGTTCCAAGGACTTGCCTACCCACCCACAGAGAAAATAACAGTGACAGTAGTAGCTATGAAATTTTAAAAAGAGTGATGGCATCCAGAGTGACGTAAGGGCTCTCAGGCTACTGTAGGGCAGGGGTACAGTACTCTGCCTGAAGTTCAGGACTAAAGCACCGTCACATCAACTGTGGGCAACAGAGAACTTTCACCTCTGTACTTCTGCTTCCTCTGCATTTTACTACTAAGCAGCTCATAGAAGAAGGAGGGGTATTAAGCTTGTTATTTTCAGAGTAACAGAAAGCTGAGTCAGGCAAGGTTGGTTATATTCCAAAGTAAACTCAGAACAGAAGCCATCTGAGTGTTTCTGTTGGCAAGATTAGATTCAAAAAGTATAAAAACCATGTCGTGGAGTAAAGTAATATTCTATATCCTCCCCATAACCTACTTGCCTACTGACCAAACACACATCCCATTCCTATTAAAAAGATATTCAACAGCTACCCTCTCCAGGATCAGTAAATGTGCCATATGATTCCCCCCTCCCCACTTGGAAATACATACTAAAGGCAAAGGACAGCAGCCTTAGTTCAATAATTATACTTCCCCTAAGAGAGAAGCCCAGATTTCTCCCCCCATTAATTGTGGGAATAAGTATAAGAATACCAGAGAAGAGAGGAAGCTAACATTTGTTAAACACTCACTCTAGTTAGCTGCTAGAAACTCTCAGTTAATCCTCACAAGATGCTTCTGTTAAGGTCCCTGTTTTGGAAAAAGGGGTACTGAAATCCAGAGAAGTTAGGGAACTTGTGCAAGCTCTTACCAGCAGAAGTAGCAAAAGAAGGATCTGTTCTCCATAGTTCATGTTCTTTCTATTATGTGACTATATTTCCCCTTAAAGGAATATGTAAGAACCCAGTTTCCTTTAGGGAAATCTGAAAAATTGAATGCACCCAAACTAATATAAAACTTGACTTGCATCTTTTCTAACTTAACCTTCCTCAAGCTCATTTGTGAGTTGGTTCATATCCTTGGGCACACAGGACCACAAGGTTTGGCTTTTTTTCTTGAAGTATACTGCTTTGTTCATTCCCAATCTGAGATAATTTCAAGGTTTAATGGATTCGACCCATGGAAGAGAGTGACATTTGGTCTTTGTTGGTAAAGAAGGTAGGAATGGCAGGGTGAAGTAAGCAACATTACCCGTCTCATCTCTGACTATATGGATGATTAGCTGATGATTAGCTTCTTCACCTTTGCATGTACTATTTGCTCTGCCTGGCACTGTATCCACCCTACCTATGCTTACCTGTTTTTCAAGGAAGTTTTAGGGACACTTCCCTCTATAATCTTTCTCCTATTTCTTGCGGGGTGAGTCAGAGTCCTCCTTCCATTGTCATAACTCTGCACACTCTATTAAAATATTTAATATATGCATCATAAGAGTTGAAGTACTCTTTCTTCACCAGAGTTTCACCTTATTGTAGTCAAGGTCCTTCTCTGAAGATTAACAAAATCCATTTTCAAGAGTAGAAAGGTAAATGGACAGTCACCAAGACAATTCAAAGGGGAAAAGAATAATCTCTTCACCAGATGGCTGGGACAGTTGGATATGCAAAAATGAAGTTGGATCACTACCTTACACCATATACAAAAGTTAATTAAAATGGATCATAGACATAAATGTAAGAAATAAAACTATAAAAATCTTAGAAGAAAACACAGGAGTAAATCTTCATGTCCTTAAGTTAAGCAATGGTTTCTTAGGACACCAAAAGCACAAAAAAACAAAAGAAAAAAATAGATAAACTGGACTTCATTAAAATCAAAAGCTTCTGGGATGCATGGGTGGCTCCATCGGTTAAGCATCTGCCTTCAGCTCAGGTCATGATCCCAGGGTCCTGAGATCCAGCTCTGCATCAGGCTCCCTGCTCAGTAGAGAGCCTGCTTCTCCCTCTCCCTCTGCTCTGCTGCTCCTCCTGCCTGTGCTAGTGCTCTCTAGCTTGCTCACTCTCTCTCAAATAAATATTTTTAAAATTTTGTGAAAGATTAAAATTTAAAAACCAGATACATGGTTAAACAAAATATGCCAGATCTGTACAATGGAATATTATTCAACAATAAAAAGGAATGGAGGTGCCTGGGGGGCTCAGTTGGTAAGCATCAACTCTTGGTTTCCAAAGGCTCAGGTCATGATCTTAGGGACATAAGATAGAGTCCCCCAAATTGGGCTCCCCGCTCAACAGGGAGTCTGCTTGAGGATTCTTATTCTCCCTCTCTCTTGTCTCTCCCCCTGCTTGCACTCTCTCTCTCTCCCTCTAAAACAACAACAGCAGCAATAAAAAGGAATGAAGCACTGATACATGCTACAAGATTGGATGAACCTTGAAACCATGCTAAAGAAGGCAGAGATATATGATTACACTTATAGAGAATATCTAGAATAGGCAAACCCATGGAGACAGAAAGGAGGCTAGTGGTTGCCAGGGTCAGAGGGATTGGGAGGAAATGGGGAATGATGGCTTTTGGGTTGATGAAAATGTTCTAAAATCAAACAGTGGTAATGGCTGCACAACTGTGAAGATACCAGCAGTCACTGAATTATATGCTTTAAACTACTGAATTTCATGGCATATGAATTATATGTCAACAAGGCTATTATTTGAAAAAAGAAAAAGAGAAATAGCAAGAAAGCACTAAGACTTCTAGAACCATATGAGGGTGACTTTCAGATTCATTAGGAAAAACTGTCCCAGGAATACAAAACAGGAACACTTAGCAAGGTTGTTGAAACCTTCAGAGTGTCTTCTTAGATACATCTGAGTTGTCTTTTGTAGCGATTTAGTAATTAAATCTATAAAAGTATATGGAACTGTCAAGTGATGAACAGATAAATAAAATGGGGTGTTATGAGCTGAATTATGCTCCCTACCCCCCACCAATTCATATGTTGTTGAAGTCCTAACCTCCAGTACTTCAGAAAGTGACTGTATTTGAAGACATGGTCTTTAAAGAGATAGTTAAGTTAAAATGAAGTCATCAGGGAGGGCTCTAATCTAATCTAGCTGTTGCCCTATAAGAAGAAGACACAGGCACATACCGAG
Source organism: Taxidea taxus jeffersonii (assembly GCA_003697995.1). Lineage (NCBI taxonomy): Eukaryota > Metazoa > Chordata > Mammalia > Carnivora > Mustelidae > Taxidea > Taxidea taxus. Next base: position 15,093 of record ML108533.1, on the reverse strand, counting down.
GGAAGATAAATGTGAAGGTGCACCATCTTCAGAAAAAACCAACCCTGCCAACACCTCCATCTCAGACTTCTAACCTCCAGAACTATGAGAAAATAAATTGTTTTTTTTTTAAACCACCCAGTGTGTGGGGCGCTTGGGTGGCTCAGTTGGTTAGGCGTTTGCCTTCAACCCAGGTCATGATCCAGGGTCCTGGGATCAAGCCCCACGTCGGGCTCCCTGCTTAGTGGGGAGCCTGCTTCTCCCTCTCCCTCTAATCCTCCACGCCATTCATGCTCACTCTCTCTCAAATAAATAAATAAAATATTAAAAAAAAAACAAACCACCCAGTGTGGTTTCTTAGAGCAGCCCCAGCAAACCAATAAATGCTGTATACGGATACAATGAAATATCCAGCCATAGAAAAGAATAAGTAGCCATGCATGCTACAACATGGATGAAACTTGAAAACATGATGCAAAAAGAAAGAATCCAGTCTAGGGGCACCTGGCTGGCTCAGTCGGGAAAGCATGCAACTCTTGATCTTGGGGTTGTGAGTTCGAGCCCCATCCTGGGTATAGCAATTAAACAAGTAAATAAATTTTAAAAAAAAGAAAGTCAGTCTCAAGTGACTGACTACATGTTGTTTGACTCAATTTATATAAAATGTCCAGAATAAGTAAATTAGTAGAGATAAAAAGTACATTAGTGGTTCCCCGGGGCTTTTAGGGAAGAGGACTTGGGAAAACGGAGTCTCTAATGGGTTAGGGGAATTTTTTTGTGGGTATGAAAATGTTCTAAAATTGACTGTGGTGGTTGATTGTACAACTCCATAGATATACACAAAACCATTTAATTTTATACTGTCGGTGAAAATGATATGTGAATTATATCTCCATAAAGATGTTACTTTAAAAAAAAAAGAGCATCATGGAAAGGAAGGGAGATAGTTTCTAGGAAAGTGAGTTTATGCCCCATAAACAGTTTTGAAGGTAGAACACTAATAAGTAGTGACATACACAACAAATAAAGGCAGCCGGATCTCTGCTTCCTTCAGAAAATAAGCAAGACAGGGAGCTGGCCTAGAATAGATCAGAGTCTCAGGGTCTCACAGCCTCAGCATTACTGAGAGTTGAACTGCAGAATTGTTCGTCGTGGGGGGTGTCCTGCATGTTGCAAGACGCTTAGCAGGACTTCCAGGCTCTACCCACTGGATGCGAACAACACCGCCATCACCCCCAGTTGTGACAACGACCAAAAGTATCCCCAGACACATCGTCCCTGTTGAGAACGTGGGGGGGAGGCTAGAGAAATGGCCCTAGAGGTTAACCTTACAATGTAACAAACAGACCCCACTTGCTTGAATTGTAATTTTGCTGCCTTTCAGAGCAGGGCAGTAGGTGGAGGTAGAAGAACTCAGGCACCGTTTCGAAAGAGAAAATGTGTTTATCTGATATCAGGAAGAAAAGGGGGGGAGTCAGGACAGTTCCAGATACAATTTGCCAAAATGGTCTTTTACAACTTTTTGGTACAAATTCTGCCATTCTTCATGACATCATAACTTCTTCCCATGAAATAGTAAAGCTTTCCAATATCTTTTTTTTTTTTAAGATTTTTATTTAGGGAGAAGGTGGTGGGGTTACATTATATGTTTAAATAAAAATAAAAAAAAAATTTTTTTTAATATTTTATTTATTTATTTGACAGAGATCACAAGTAGGCAGAGAGGCAGGCAGAGAGAGAGGGAAGCAGGCTCCCTGCTGAGCAGAGATCCCGATGCAGGACTCGATCCCAGAACCTTGAGATCATGACCTGAGCCAAAGGCAGCAGCTTAACCCACTGAGCCACCCAGGCATCCCTCCAATATCTTTTTAAAGAAACTGCAAAAGCCTGAGTGTCCTACCTCTAACATGTTGATCCTGTACATCCGTATGACTCATAACAATTTAGGTAATGCTGGATAAAAACAACCCACAAAGCTCAGTGGCTTATTACAAATGTTTATTTTTCTCATGCCATGTGCTCATTATGGCTTGTTCGGAGCTCTGCTCCATGTCTCCTCACTCTGGAATCTAGGCTCTTGGAAGAGCTACTGTCTTGAACATTGATACTAACGTGGTAAAGGGAAATGTGTCAGGCGAACGTGAAGGGAAATGTGTTCTGGGGGGTCTTGAACTGGCAATTACATGTTTCTGCCCAGAACTAACACATGTCACTTCTGCCCACAACTCCCAAGACCCCACCCAACCACAGGGGGCCAGAAAGTGCAATCGTACCATGTGCCCAGAAGACAGAGAGCCAGACATACTTAATATATAGTGTTACAGGGGCGCCTAGGTGGCTCAGTGGGTTAAAGCCTCTGCCTTCGGCTCAGGTCATGATCCCAGGGTCCTGGGATCGAGCCCCGCATTGGGCTCTCTGCTCGGCAAAGAAGTCTGCTTCCTTCTCTCTCTCTGCCTGCTTCTCTGCCTGCTTGTGATCTCCGTCTGTCAAATAAATTAAAAAAATATATATATATATAGTGTTACATACCCTCAAAGTACCCTTCCATATTGCTTTCCCTGTTCATATAATCATATATCTGTACACATATATAATATACATATGCAGGACAGTACCACTGTTGCTCCAAATGGGTCATATTATTTGTTTTTGTTTGTTTCGTTTTGTTTTGTTTTAAATGGGTGATATTATAAGTATTCTTTTCTGTCATGCTTGTCTCAGCCAACTCTCTCTCATGGAAAACCTTCCAGTACAGCTGGTATAGCTCTAATTCATTCTTTTTAATGATTACACAATTTCCCATGGTGAAGATAAACCATAATTTACTAAGTCAGATGGATGACTAGAACTAAGAAGAGGTCCAGGTTCTCTGATATTTAGTAATCTGTACATTTGTATCCTGTCATCTCAAATTGGGAGAAATTGGCTTTAATTCCTCCCCCCTGCCATGAATGCCAAGTCCTTAGTTCTAATGTTAGAGAGTGCTGGTTGCTAAGCCCAGGCACTCCAGGAAGAAAATAAAATTCTATTTCCTTATTTTTGATTCTCTCACTCATCTAAGAACATGCTTTCCCTACTTTCTTCATCTAAAATAAGGGAAAATATGGGCTTTATTAAGAAACAAAAGGCAACATATCAAGTTTTATTTTTAACTACAGGCAAACTGCATCAAGCATAATTTCTCCTTTCCTCGGCTCACTCCCTCTACTTCTCTGACTCTCCGGTCCTCTTCTTTCCCTGTCTCCTACTCGTCCTTACTCTTCCCCTCCTTTTTCTCTTCTGGACATCTTCACCTTGTCTTCCATTTCACTTATCTCAAATTAAAATTAGAGAATGTAGAGGAGGGAAATGGTTAAAGATAAGGAGGACAAGGAAAAGCATGTCAAACCTCTTATGCAAATGATGTTCCTTGTCCAGTGATCTCCTTAGACAGGACACAAAAAGGTACCCAAACCACTAGTCTTCTCAGCTGTCAGCTTTTTTTTTTTTTAATTTTTTTTTTAAAAAGATTTATTTATTTATTTATTTGTCAGATAGAGAGAGCGCAGGAGCGAGCACAGGCAGACAGAGTGGCAGGCAGAGGCAGAGGGAGAAGTAGGCTCCCTGCCGAGCAAGGAGCCCGATGTGGGACTCCAGGACGCTGGGATCATGACCTGAGCGGAAGGCAGCCGCTTAACCAACTGAGCCACCCAGGCGTCCCTCAGCTGTCAGCTTTAACTTAAAGCTACTACTTCTCCAAAACACTCAGCCCTCCCTTCACACTGTATCTTGTGCAATATCAAAAAAAGAACAAATATATTAAAATAAGAAAGGAAGATTGTCTTTGCAGAAGCACTTTCTGACATTTTCTTTTCTTTTTTTTTTTTTAAGATTTTATTTATTTATTTGACAGAGATCGATCACAAGTAGGCAGAGAGGCAGGCAGAGAGAGGAAGGGAAGCAGGCTCCCTGCTGAGCAGAGAAGCCCGATGCGGGGCTCCATCCCAGGACCCTGAGATCATGACCTGAGCCGAAGGCAGAGGCTTTAAACCACTGAGCCACCCAGGCGCCCACTTTCTGGCATTTTCTCTGTGGGTTTTCCTTAGATTGATTTTTTTAAAAAATCTCAGGTTTGTGAGTTCAAGCCCTATGGGCCCTACTTTAAAAAGGGAAAAAAAAGACCTGAGCTGAAATCAAGAGTTGGACACTTAACTGTCTAAACCACCCAGGTACCTCTGAAGTATTTTATAGTGTAATTCTAAAGGACTTATCCCTTAAACATCTGCTTTTGAATTTGTTTTTAAATTATTTTTTTAAAGCTAGACTCCTCAGGGACTTAGTCTCTTTGAATGGTGTTATCCAAATTATTAGAAGTCTTAATTTTTATTTTTATTTTTATTTTTTTAAGATTTTATTTATTTATTATTTAGAGAGAGAGAGAGAGAAAGAGAGCGAGCACAGGCAGACAGAGAGGCAGGCAGAGGCAGAGGCAGAAGGAGGAGCAGGCTCCCTGCCAAGCAAGGAGCCCGATGTGGGACTCGATCCCAGGATGCTGGGATCATGACCTGAGCCGAAGGCAGCCGCTTAACCAACTGAGCCACCCAGGCGTCCCTTAATTTTTATTTTTTAATTTGAAGTTAGTTATTTCCTTTTTCCTCATTTTTTTTTGAAAGATTCTATTTATTTATTTGACAGACAGATCACAAGTGGGCAGAGAGGCAGGCAGAGAGAGACGAAGGGAAGCAGGCTCCCTGCTGAGCAGAGAGCCCGATGTGGGGCTCAATTCCAGGACTCTGGGATCATGGCCCGAACCGAAGGCAGAGGCTTTAACCCACTGAGCCACCCAGGCACCTCCTTTTTCCTCCTTATTGAAACTGACCTATCCTATATCTCTACCACATGTCCTATGAGGTAGCTAATCAAGTAATCTAATAATTGGTTATTGGAAGAAATCTACCTCCCTGCTTCTCTCCCTCATCAAATCAAGGTCCTCAGCTTTCCAAGTAGCATAAGTAAATTCAGAAATAGTGTCTACAGACGTGCTGCAGGCTCTGCATTCACTAATGTGAATCTGAAACCAGGTAAAGGGGAAGGGTGGAGCCTGACAAACTCGTGTGAACAGACAAGGACTCTGCCTTCTTTCAGGGTATTGCTCCTCAAAAAATGGGGAAGGACAAGAAGGATTTGCAGAGCTGGTTTTTCTGCACTTCTGGGTAAGAAAACAAGGGAGTAGAACAGGCTTGATCATGAAAGGGTCCTGTGTTGAACATTAAATGAAAATGGAGGCTTTTTTTTTTTAATGTTGATCAATATAGGGTTTAAAAAGAATGAGAAGAGAGCCTTCCAGTAATGGAAGCATGAACAGACAGGCAATTTCTTTCTGCAAAAACCAAACAAAAAAAATGTATAAAGCTAGAAAAAATTGTCAAAACTAGCCATTTCCAGCTGGAAATTGACCAAAGTCAGCCATTTCCAACTGGAAATTGACCAAAGTCAGACAACGAATCAAGACACTGTTGTGACTTTGTTAAATTGACATTTGTTAAGTAGAGTCCTGGGGCATCTGATGGTGAGTCTCTATTCACCAAAAGGCTACTATTGAAACAGAGATTTGTATTTTTCAAAGGTCCTGGAGAAGGTGCAAGTCTCACCTTGAGGGACCACATGGGGAGGTCAAGGCAGAACACAGGTAGAGAGTGTGACAGGACCTGGCACACATATCCACAAGTGCAGCCCCTGGGATTCCCAGGCTAGGCCTGGATTGGTCAGTTCCAGTCAGAAAGAACAGGATTTGGTAAGCTTCACACAGGTCTTATTTAAGGAGTGCACACAGGGAAAAAAAAGCCCTGGGTGAGGGGGGGTGGGAGTGGGGAGGGTGGAGAGGTTGGGGGGGGACACACCCCTGGGGTAGTGGTACCCGGAACTTCCGTGTACTCATGACCTGCAGCTGCTCTCTGGGGCATGCTTGCAGGACGGGTTCATGCCGGCTCAAGGGCTCTGCTGGCCACCTGCCCACACAAAATGGTGGAGGAGACAGCGGTATTATGGAGTAATTCAGCTAAAATCCCAACAGCTGCTTTTGTTTTTGAAAAGCTACTATATCTTCAGGTAAAACAGTTGTTGGCCATGGCCTTTTTGCCTAAGGCTGCTGCCATTATCTCCTTCACTCAGTCAATGACTTATTTTTCCTTTTTTTTTTTTTATTGACATATAATGTATTATTTGCCCCAGGGGCACAGGTCTGTGAAGTAATGTGGTGCTAGCTATGTAAACAAGTAGTTTTGCTGCCAGGAGAAACAGATGCAGTTTAGGGTGGTGACTGGGGAGTTGAAAATCCTTGGCTCTATGCGTTAAACAAGGGAATGAGCAGGGGATGAGAGGCAGAGAGAGGGGGGAGTCAGAAAACATAACTGAAGAATTAATGGCTGAAAACTTCCCAAGTTTGATGAAAAATATTAAACTACAGACCCAAGCTGCCCAGCCAAGATTAAAGAATAAAACAAAACGAAACACAGAAGAATCGCAAAAAGATATATTAGAGTCAGACTGCTGAAAGCCAAAGATAAGAGGAAAAACTTGAATGCAGGAAAAAAAGTAACTCCCTGGGGATAACAATATGATTAATAGCTGATTTCTTATCAGCCAGAAGCCAATGGAATGACATAATCAAAGCGTTGAAAGGAAAAGCTGCCAACTAAGACTTCTGTATCCAGCCTATTTTTCAAAAATGAAAATGAAATAAAGATATTTCCAGATAAACAAAACAGAAAGAATTCATTGGTAACAGAACTGATCTATAAGAAATATTAAAGGATATCCTTCATGTTGGAAGTAAATGAGATTAAAGGGTTATTCAAATGCACAGGAAGGAATGACAAGCACTCGAAATGGTAAATATATAATTAAATATAAAAGCTATATATTCGTCTCTATTTCCTGAAAAATGTAAGACTATTTAGTGCTCAGTTCAGCATAGATACTAAAATTGGAATGATACAGAGAAGATTAACATGGCCTCTGCACAAGCAGGACATGCAAACTTGTGAAGCATTCCATATTTTTGTATTGAATCACTATATTGGATACCTAAAACTAATATAACACATATGTTAACTATACTGGAATTAAAAACTTATTAAGTTTTTTGAAATGACTATTTAAAGCAATAATTGTAATGCTGTTGGTTTATAATATAGATGTTATATACATAAATTGATATTTCTTCATCGTTAATACATATCTCAACAATGGCATGATGAAGGGGGTAGGATATGGAGCTATAAATTAGCAAAATGGTTATATTTTACCAGAATTAAGTTAATGTTAACCTAAAGTAGACAGTGATGTGTACCTTAATTTCTAGAGCCAGCACTAGAAAAGAATATTTTCAAAACTATAGCTAAAAAAAAATGAAAAGAGGAATTAGAATAGTACATCCAAATTATGTTATACACAAAAGACAGTAGTAAATAAGGAACAGAGGAACAAAAAAGGTATGAGAGAATAAGTGAAATTTGAAATTAAAAACACATTTACATTAGCAACCCCCCGAAAAGAAATACTTAGGTGTAAAACTAACACAATAAGTACAAGATCTGTTTGAAGAAAACCACAAAACTCGGATGAATGAAACGAAAAAACTAAATAAATGGAGAAATATTCCATATGCATGGATAGGAAGACAAGGTCTCGATATGGTCAAGATATCAGTTCTTCCGAACTCAACTGATAATTAAATGTAATCTCAATCAAGAGCCCAGCAAGTTGGGGCACCTGGGTGACTCAGTAGGTTGAGCCTCTGCCTTCAGTTCAGGTCATGATCTCAGGGTCCTGGGATCGAGTCCCGCATCGGGCTCTCTGCTCAGCAGGGAGCCTGCTTCCCCACCCCCACCCCCGCCTGCCTCTCTGCCTACTTGTGCTCTGTTAAATAAAAAAATAAAAACATTTTTTTTTTTTTTTTTAAGAAAGAAAGGGGACGCCTGGGTGGCTCAGTGGGTTAAGCCACTGCCTTCAGCTCGGGTCATGATCCTAGGGTCCTGGGATCGAGTCCCTCGTCGGGCTCTCTGCTCAGCAGGGAGCCTGCTTCTCCCCTCCCCTCTCTGCCTGCCTCTCTGCCTACTTGTGTGATCTCTGTCTGTCAAATAAATAAATAAAATCTTTATAAAAAAAATAAAAAGAAAGAAAGAAGAAAAGAGACCAGCAAGTTATTTCATGGATATAGACAAATTGATTCTGAAGTTTATATGGAGAGGCAAAAGACCCAGAATGGCCAACACAATATTGAAGAAGAACAAAGAACAAAGGACTCATGTGACCCAACTTCAAGACTTACTATAAATCTACAGTAATCAAGAGACTGTGGTATTGGCAAAGGAATAGGTAAATAGATCAATGAAACAGAAATATAGAGCCCAGAAATAGACTCTGATCAATTGATCTTTGACAAAAGAGCCAAGGTAACACAATGGAGCAATATGGTCTCTTCAACAAATAGTCATGAACAACTGGATATCCACTTGCAAAAAAATTAATCTAGACACAGACCTTACACCCATCACAAAAGATAACTCAAAATGAACCATAGATCTAAATGTAAAATGTAAAGCTATAAAATTCCTAGAAGACATATAAGAGAAAACCTAGATGACCTGGGGTATGGTGATGCCTTTTTAAATACAACACCAAAGACATAATCCATGAAAGAAATAACTGGTAAATTGGACTTCATTAAAATTAATAATTTTTAAAAAGATTTTGTGTATCTATTTGACAGAGAGACACAGTGAGAGAGAGATAGAGCACAAGCAGGGGAAGTGAGAGGGAGAAGCAGACTCTCCACCGAACAGGGAGCCCAACGTGGGGCTCGATCCCAGGACTCTGGGATCATGACCCGAGCTGAAGGCAGACACCCAACGACTGAGCCACCCAGGCACCCCTAAAATTAATGTTTATAAAAACATTTTGTAACATGCTCTTTAAAGTACTTTATAATACATTGTTTCATTTGATTCCTATAATAATGATAACTCTGGCAACTGTGTTTCCTATATATAATTATATAATGTTAAAATTAAAAACTTCTGCCCTGCAAAAGACAGAATCAAGAAAATGAGAAGACAAGCCACAGACTGGAAGACAGTATTTGCAAAAGACATCTGATAAAGGACTGCTATCCAAAATAAACAACTCTTAAAGCTGAAGAAAAAAAAATGAAAAATGGGTCACACACCTTGACAGACCCTTCACCAAAGATATACAAATAAGCATCTGCAAAGATGCTCCCCATCGTAGTATGTCATCAGATAACTGCAAACTCAAATGATGGCATACTACTACATACGTCTTAGAATGGCCACATCCAGTGTCTGGAACACTACCACCACCAAATGCCGGAGAGCTGCCTACGCTGCTAGTGAGAATGCAAAGTGGGACAGCTACTCTGGAAGACAACTGTTTGGCAGTTCCTACAAAAACACACACTTACCATATGACCCAGCAGCCTCGTCCCTTGGTGTTTACCCAAAGGAGATAGAAACTTACGTTCACACAAACACCTGCACACAGATGTAACAGCTTTATCCATGATTCCCAAACCTTAAAAGCAATCAAGATGTCCTTCAGTAGGTGAATGGATAAACTGTGGTACATTCAGACAACTGAATAGTATTCAGTCCTAAAAAGAAATGAGCTGTTAAGCCATGAAAAGACATAAAAAGAACTAAAGTGCATATTACTACATGAGGGAAGCCAATCTGAAGAGGCTACATATTTTACGACTTCCAACCTTCGACATTCTAAAAAAGGCTGTGGAGACAGTAAAATGGGGTGGTGTCTGGGGTGGGGGAGGGGGAGAGATGAACAGGCAGAGCACAGAGAATTTTTAGGGCAGTGAAAATACTGTGTGCTTTTTATAATGATGGATACATGTCATTATACGTTTGTCCAAACCCACAGAATGCACAACATCAAGAGTGAACCGTAGGGGCGCCTGGCTGGTTCAGTCAGTTAAGGTTCTGTCTTCAGCTCAGGTCATGATCCTGAGGTCTTGGGATGGAGCCCCAAATTAGGCCCCCTGTTCAGCGGGAAGCCTGCTTCTTCCTCTCCCTGTGCCCTTCCCACCACCCCCACCCAATACCTGCAATCTCTCTCTGAAATAAACAAAATCTTTAAAAAAAAAAAAAAAAGTGAACCCTAAGGTGAACTGTGGACTGGGATGATTATGATGTGTCAGTGTGGATTTAAAAAAAAAAAAATCACCGATTACTCAGCCATCAGAAAGGATGAATACCTACCATTCACATCGACATGGGTGGAACCGGAGGGGATTATGCTGACTGAATAAGTCAATCAGAGAAAGACAATTATATGGTTTCACTTATATGTGGAACATAAGGGATAGCATGGAGGACATTAGGAGAAGGAAAGGAAAAATGAAGAGGGTAGAAATCAGAGTGGGAGATGAACCGTGAGAGACTGTGGACTCCAGGAAACAAACTGAGGGTTTTAGAGGGAAGGGGAAATGGGTTGGCCGGGTGATGGGTATCAGGGAGGGCACAGATTGCATGGAGCACTGGGTGTTATACGCAAACAATGAATCATGGAGCACTACATCAAAAACTGATGATGTACTGTATGGTGACAAACATAATAAAAAAAAGCACCAATCTGGTGAGTGATATCCATAATGGGGGAGACTATGCATGTGTGTAGGCAAGGGGTGTGTGAAAAATCTACCTTACTCTCAATTTTTTTTAAAGATTTTATTTATTTATTTGACAGACAGAGATCACGAGTAGGCAGAGAGGCAGGCAGAAAGAGAGGGGGAAGCAGGCTCCCTGCTGAGCAGAGAGCCCAATGCGGGGCTGGATCCCAGGACCTTGGGATCATGACCTGAGCTGAAGTCAGAGGCTTTAACCCACTGAGCCACCCAGGTGCCCCCCTCACTCTCAATTTTGTTGTAAACCTACAACAGCTCTAAAAAAAAAAAAAAAAAAATGCTGAAAACATACCCTGTAATATACTGCTTGGCTGAGCATGTATTTTTTCCACAAATACTTGAGTGCTGACTCAGACCCCCTGTAAGCACTGGGCTAACTGCAATAACAAAACAGAGCAAATCCCTACTTTCAGGGACTTTACATCCCAGTGGATAGAGCTGGATGCTTAAAAAAAAAATCAATATGTATTATCAGATAGTGATCCATGCTTTCTAAAGAAAATTTAGAAGTGTACCTGGGTAGCATTTGGTAGGTAGTTATTGGCTGTAAATAATAAACATACAATGAATAAATTCTTCTAAAATAAAGAAGTATACCTGGATTGAAAAATGGGACGTGCCTGCTGCTTTACACAAAGTAGTCTGGGAATAGAGTAACATTTGAATGGAGACTTGAGAAAAGTGAAGGGAGACCTGTTGGCTTTTTGTGGGAAGCCCGCTGGCAATAACATATGGCCCAAGCCCTGAAGCAGGAGCTGTCTGTGCTTGGGAATGGAGGCCAGGGAAGGGACCCCGTGGGGCGGGGCTGGAGGGGTAGGTCGGAGAGGTCAAAGGGATAGCAGGGATCACGTGGGGCTTATCAGCCCTGGTAAGGACTTTGGATCAACAGAGCCATAATAATGAAACTGATGATTGAAGCAAATGAACATCATATGACTGCGGTGAACGTGAAGGGTTGAGGAGGGACAGCTCCAGGAAGCTGGCAGACAAGGCCCCACAGAGAGAAACGAGCAAATGGCAGCCTGCACAAATTCACCAGAATCCTGCAGGCAAATACCAGAAGAAATAATGGAAAGGGTTTAGAGTGATTTCACCAGTGGGTGAGGAGGGATGGATCACAGGGCTGCTGCTTTCCATTAGAAGTCTTTTAAATCCGGTTTGACTTGTTTTTAACGATAGGGTCTTTTAAAACTTGGAAAAGTTCTTAAGGAAGGGTGGGAAGCTCAACTGTAAGGGCATCAGATGTGAAACCAGACCAAGGAGCCAGTGCTCGGGGGTGGCAGTCCTGACGGCCAGGGTTGGAATCGTCATTCTCATGAAATAAGCCTTCATGTTATGCCCTCGAAGTCTTGTCTGCTGAGCGCCCGCCCATGACAATGAGGGGGGCCTTCTTCATTGGGCTTATGAGTTGGAATTCTCAGTCACATATTGTGTTTCCTGCCAAAATATCCTTTTGTTTTCTTCGTTCAGCCACGTGACAGCTGTCCCCTATTTTCTTAGGTGCCAGAGAACACGATGGCAAACTTTAAGGGCCATGCTCTCCCAGGGAGTTTCTTCTTGATAGTTGGGCTGTGGTGGTCAGTGAAGTACCCACTGATATACTTTCACCAGAAGGGGAAAAGCAGCCGACTGACTCATTACCAACAGCGTCTCGAGATCATTGAAGCCGCAATCAGAACCTTGTTTTCAGTCATTGGTAAGAAGGGGGTCATCTGGTCCAGGGGATCTCCCCACCACACCCAGCAACTTTAACCCATTTTCTGGACTCTGTGAAATGGAATGTTTCCACTGGCAGTTAACAAAACAAGGATTTTCAGTGCGCCACTAAGTATTTTATAGTATCTATTGTGATCCGAGCTTCATCAGTGTTAATAGTTAATAGCACTTTACACCATAGTGCGCTATGAAAAACTACCAAATAAACATTCTTTGCCCTAGAAGGACATAGGTATAAGTTGTAGGAATAGAAGACCTACTTGATGAAAGAGATAAACATAAATAATAGAAAAAATAATAGAGTAAGCTCATGTACATGAATTAGGGAAGTACTAAATGGAGTTCAGAAAAATCATCTTTCCTTCCAGTTGTCTCTCCACTAGAATCTCAAGAGTAGTTACCACCTAATTCCTTGGCATATCCTCCATCCCCATATCTCAAGCAATCACAAAGACAGGGACTTTATGCTAGAGGACTAGGAAGAGAGGCAGTGGAAGAGACTGAAGAAAGCCAGCAGAGGGCTGTTAGAAAGGGATTTTCCTTTACTGTGCCCCATTCCAGCAAAACCCATGCACTTCCATGGTGACTCGTCATCCCTTCCACTCCGCTCGTGGCCACATGAGAAGGGGCCCACAGTGCCAAGAGTAGAAAGTGTTCTTCCTCGGGATCCGCCCATCATAGGGATAACAGGGGACTTCCTTCTGCAGTTGCACCTTGATGCTTCTCATCTTATACCTACAGCGTCTCAGAAGGAGCTGAAGCAACACCAGCAGGCCCTCTTGGAGTGAGCAGAGGCACCTAGCTTTCTTTGCCCAGCCCCGCTGGCTTTTCCCATCCCCCAGGCAGTGATTAGGGCATCTCGTCTTCCTGGGGTCAAGAAGTGATGGGAACTACACAGCTTAGATGCTAAGGACAGCATCAGTGTTGCCTAGAAAAAGAGCTAGAAAAGTATTTGGCCTCTTCTTGGGTGAAACCAGCGCTCATCCAACAAGATCTGAGCTCCTACCCAGCAGGAACTCACTATTCCAGGTCTTGGGAATACAGTGGGGAACCAAGCAGAGTCCCTGCCCTCGCAGAGCTCCCATTCCAGTGTCAGTGGGACTTCTTCCCCCTGTCCTTGCCACCAATTCCTTGACCCTTCACATATATATCTGGGAAGGGGCTAGGTTTAAAGGGAAAACGTTTGGGGAACAGGGTCCAGAATGTTGTCATGGAGCATTACTCTAAGCCCCAAGAACATTCTGGGCACCGGGCATAAAGGCCAATCTTTTGCCTTCCAAAACAGACGATGAAGCAGGGGGGCTAAGAACTACGAGCCACAGTCTCAAAGGGTTGCCTCTTGTAACACACAGTATGGCCAGAAACCCCCCGGTGACAGGCCTCTGCCTGGTTCTCCCAGTATTTAGGTTACGGAGACCTACAGCTACGGGAAGGGCTCACAGTGCACAGAGCTCACTCTGTGCTCAGGAAAACCACTCACTCAAAGGCTGCCCTGATGAACACGCACCGGGAGCTCCTTCTCCCCCCTCAGGTGCGCTCCACTGTCCCCACCGCCAGTGTGTCTCTCTGCTAGGGTTCCCTTATTTTCAACCTAATGGTTTCGTTCCACGATTTCCTTCACTGCTCACTTAGCCCAAAGATTAATGCATCAGCCACATTCTCACCGGAGTGATTGTGCCCTGCTTTCAGCTCAGTCACCAAACAAATATCCTGGGGACCTGTGTGGCTGTTTCTACTGCTGCTTCTCTCCGCACCCCACACCCAAAGGAACAGAGGCAAGATGTCTACACAGGTTCCCCGGCAAATGCCTTATTTTGCACTGAAGTAGCCCCATCTGAGGGAGCAAAGTAGGCCCAGTGAAGTGTGGGCCACTTTCCCCCGTGGCTTAACTTCACTCCTGACCTGCGAGTGTTTTCGTCTGTGTTGAGCTCCTCCTTCCTCTCATGCTCCGCTCTCATCCCCCACAGGGATCCTGGCGGAGCAGTTTGTTCCCGATGGGCCCCACCTCCACCTGTACCACGAAAGCGAGTGGGTGAAGTTAATGAACTGGCAGCACAGCACCATGTACTTATTCTTCGCAGTCTCAGGGATCGTGGATATGCTCACCTGCCTCGTCAGCCATGTTCCCCTGGGGCTGGACAGACTGGTTATGGCCGTGGCGACATTCACCGAAGGTAACTTAGTAATGCGGATGGAAAAAAGAACTAAGCAAGAGACTGACAGATTGTGTTTATGACGGATCAGGATATAAAGACCAGAAATACTGCAAATACAGTAACTTCCCCCCCAGAAAGCCCCAATCTCTGAATTTCAGAAACCTGAACAGGACTTGGTCCTGTGCTCTGGATGATATAGGGGACATAGTCCGTAAAACAGCACATGAAAACATAAGGCTTTTAGCCCAAGTCTGGATCTCGGGGCACAAATGCCCTAGCCTCTCCATCACGCTTGCACGTGTGCACATCACACTCAAACACACAGTAGCTCTCCCAAACCTGGCCGGATGCCACCACGCATCAGGAGAACTCCCTTTGCTCGGGGAAGAGAAACTGCACTCTACCTCCCACCCTGGACCGTGTTCCTGTCTGGACTCCATCACAACCCTCAGGAGACCCACCCAGCAGCTAGGCCCCATCTCCCAACAGAACTCACACTAACCGGGATAAGGAAAAAGGCATTTAGTAATACAAAAACCTCCCCTA
>ML108532.1:0-65693 GCA_003697995.1 Taxidea taxus jeffersonii | reverse complement strand
AGCCCCCATTTGCAAAGCGCTTCAAGTGATGCCTGCACTTGGGAAGTTCTTGAAAACGAGCCCTTAGGAGGCTGGACTCTGAGAGCTGATGACTGGAGTTGGAACCCCAGCTCCTGAGCAGAGTGCAACCGTACAACCTTCAGGGCATTGCTTAACTAACTTCTCCTTGCCTCAGTTTTCCTATCTGTAAAATGGGGACACAAATATTACCCAGCCGCTACGGTCACCGTGAGCATTTGAAGGGATAACAGTGAGGCTGTCCCTGCTCTGAGCAGGGCCATCTGACCCTGACCCTGCACTGCGCTGACAGCCACAGCCTCCTGAAATTCTGTGCTCTGCTCCCCTTGCTCTAGTACCAGCCCTGCCTCTGAGCTCACAGGGCCATCTAGAACAATATTCATAATCACACTAACTAATATAAACAACTTCTAACATTTATATCGTGGTGGTTAGGAGCATAGGCTTGGCATCAAACTACCTGGATTCGAATCCTGAGTGCATAGCTGTGTGACCTTAGGCAAATCACTTTACTTCTCTGTGCCTCAGTTTCTTAATCTGTAGAATGGGAATAACAATGGCATTCTTGCCAAGCCTTCCCAATAGGCTTATTGGGAAGTTTAAATGAGGTAATGTGTGTAAAGCATGAGGAACAGTGCCTGGCCCCAGGGGGACAGCAAGGCGGGGTTATTCCTCTGTGCCCATGGGACCCTGTGAGCCATGACAGTAGGAGTAGTTGGTAGTAGTATGCTCATCGTGGGCTCCTGGAGCGTCTGGATCAGACCTTGCTCCTTTCCTCCACAGCCCCAGGTGCTGAGGTTGGAGCCTCGATGATCCCAGTCTGGCAGCTGGGGAATCTGGTGGCCGCTCGTGCGCTCTGACCTGGGCAGCCAGGTCTGGGACCTGCGTCCTCCTCCCCAGGCTTGCAGCTCTTACCTCGCAGCCTTTGGCCATGGCGAAGCCCCCTCCCAGGAGAAGAATGATGTTCCAAGGCACCGTGTCCTGAACCTTTTTCCACGTCAGTAAGGGCTCTGTCTCTTCGTTGGAAGCTGGGTGGAGAGAAGGCACTTAGCCTGAAGAGGGGACACGGGTACCCCCCGGGGGGGCAGAGGAGGACCCAAAACACACCCAGGACACTCAGTCTGGGGAAGGGTCACCAGCCCCTGCAGCCCCATCTTTGTGGGGACACCTGAGGGGTGGGTCTACCGGAAGCCACAGTCTGCCTCCAGTATCTGATGTTAGAGCTTCAGGGAAAAACCCCTCGAGCATCATGAGGGGCTTCTGCTCCATTCAGAATGAAAATAATTGTCATGGTTCCCAGAGCGTGAGAACCTCCTGGAACCGGGCACCCCACCTCCTTGCAGGACATCCTTTCAATGTCCCCAAACCCCTTCTGGGGCAGTGTGGCTTTCATCCTCATTTACAAGAGAAAAGGCTCTCTTTGTCATTGAATGTGTACAGAGAGGGAGAAAGTGGAAGGAAATTCGGGAAAAGAGAAACCCAGTGTATCTTTGGCTCATGGGGTTATGGGAGGGCTTTATGTCGTCAAAAGCAGCAGTGTCTGCGAGCAGGGGTTAGAATGGGAAGCAGCAAATGTCCGTAAAGGGTGAGGGGGTGGACACTCTAGGCTCTGCCAGCCTCTGTGGAACCAGGCGGCCATGTAGGGTGGGAACAGCCACAGAAAGGACACACGTGAGCAGGCACGGCTCCCAGGGAACCCTACTGACCAAGGTGGGGTTGCATTTGGCCTTCGGGCTGGTTCGCCACCCCTGTGTTTGGGAGCATAGGCCTGGAGACAGATCCTGTTTGGGTGTTGGCTCACTGCATGCCCTTGAACGTGACCTTGCCTGCCTGAGCCCCCATTTCCTCGGCCGACCTGTGGCGTAGAAACAGCCCCTGGAGAGTCCCCTGAACACTGATGAGGCGACGAGAGCTGGTGGTGGAGAAGGACACGGTCCTGTCGGGCTCACAGCTGGATCCCCGTGTCACTGCCTGGGACCTGGCACGTACTCCAAAACCCTTGTCTGCATGTGATGTAAGATGGGTCACTGATGCCTGCAGCAGGGCGAACTCTCTTGGAAATGGAGCTGCCCCTGCAGGCGGCCATCAGGGAGGCAGGAGGACAGGTCTGGCTCATGCATGGTGGCGCCCTCCTCCCCAGGACAATTCCTGGTCACACAACCACTGACACTTTGTTTCTCCTTCTCAGCTTTTTCCAAATTTCCTTATCTAAGATGAAAGCTGGAAGACATCAGATGGCTCAGCTCTCTGCCTTTAGGCAAGAAAGTGTTATTTCATTAAAGAGGCAGGCAAGGTCTGAAAAAGTGAAGGGACTTGCCGCACATAGGAGAAGGCCCCGACCGTGGGTTTAACATCACGCAGATTCAATGAGCGACGTGGTGAGTGCTACTGGGGCCACCTGCCCCATGATAGGCACGGATTGTGCCTTCCCTCGGATTGTCTTCATGATGTTCCCATCCGACCACGCCCTTACGGATGTTTCCTAAAAGCAGAGCGCCTCACTATGGGAATCTCACACTTCCAGCTTTGTGCCAGCGAGCGGTCTAAAGCAGTGGCTGGAAAGCACAGGCTCTGAAGTTGAACTAGGTTCGAATCCAAGCTCTGCCCTTCAGCTGTGGGGTTTGAGCTAGTGACTACTTCCCTGAGCCTCAGTGTCCTCATCTGTAAAAGGGAGCAACTGTAGCTCCTCAGAGACCCACTGGGGAGAGGAAACGAGCCCATGGGGGCAAAGGGATCAGCTCTGGGTGTGGGCCAGAGCAAGCCCTTGGTTATTCATTTCACAAATATATATTGAAGACCTACCACATGTCAAGCACTCCTCTAGGCTCTGTGGATTCAGAAGTGGCCAAAACAGATACAATCCCTCCTCTTGGAGAACTTATATTTCCAGTAAGGGAGGCAGGGGAGAAATATATATATAATGGGAGAAATATAAATATATAATGTCAGGAAATTTAATGTGTTGGGAAGGAAAGAAAATAGGGTAGGAGGGTGGAGAGTGACAAGGCAGGGATGCTTTTCTGGGTAGTGTAGTCAGGGAAGGCTTCTCTGGGGAGGTGACCTTGGATGGAGTCTCTGTACAGTGATGGAAGTGAGCCACAAGACATCTGGAGGAAGAGCTTGGTGGACAGAGAGGAAATGGAAGTCATCACTGTCCTCATCCCCACCATCAGCCACAGACACACTGCCCACCAAAGAGGAGGCATCGCCTCGATACTTGCTGAGTGACATAAAGGGACAGAAATGCAAGTGTGACTTTCACGCAGAGAAGAATGGAAGACAGAGTGCACAGTAAGAAAGTCAAGGTTGGCCTGGATGCCTGGGTTCTACCTCTGTCTCTGTTAAGCTAGCTGTGTGACCTTGATCAAGTCACTTTCTCTCCGTGGAAACTGGCCACTCTCTCAGGCTCCGAGTAAGTCCTGGTGGCTGAGTTGGAGAACGCATCATTTCAGCCCAATCCGCGCGGGCCCACTGATGGCCGAAAGACGGGCGGGTGCTCCCGGAGGCCGCCCTCTCCCCATCCACCAGGCAACACCTGAAACTCCAGCCCAAAGACCTCTTGGCTGAAGTGGCATGCTACACCCCATGGGCAGACCAGACCCCGCTCCCAGACGTGTTCTCGCGCTCCTGCTGCTGCTGGCCCACACAGCGATTCTCAATTCAGATTCGTGGCCAATATTTAAAATCGGGAGATTGCATACAATTTTTTTTTTGTTTCTCTTGAAAAACCAGCAAATCTGGCAAAACTAGCCCTGTTCTTCTGCACGGTGACACTCGGTGGAAACTGAGTCACAGCAGCCCTTTTATTTACAGGCTATTGGCTTGCCAGTTTTCCACAGACCCCACGACGTGATGGGGGTGCCTTGATGCGAAGGCTCTTGTCACGATGCCCCTCAGCTGCTGTTTTCCTCGAACAGACACTGTTCTGTTTCCACAAGGCAAAAGGAGAGTTGGGTGGGGAGGGGCGTGTGTCACAAACACACATTCCTGCGCCCAGTCTGCCACACCCAACACTCTTCCCTCCCTGTGGGCATTTGAGTTTGCAATTTCTGTTCTACGAAACTACTCCAGCCAGGGGTGAAGAGTATCAAAGGGACACGTTCATTCTCTAAGTGGGAAAGCAAGGCCCAGACAACCTAGGAACTCACTCAGGGTCACCCAGCAAGTCAGTAACATGGCTGGGATACCGGACATGGACAGCACAGGCCCTCCCCACAGCCCCGGCTGAGAGGAAGCCCCGGGCTTTCCAGGTGATGGAACCACGGACAGGACCCCATCAAGGGCAGCCGATCCCCAGGCTGGTCGGGCATCTATGAGGCTACAAGGTGGCCTGGTGGAAGGGCTGCCCAAATATCATGCCAGACCAAGCAGATTCTTCCTCTCAGCAGCACCCACGGGAAATAGAGAGACAGCAGGAAAGTGAAAGATCAAGTGAAAGATCAAGGGACAGAGGGCAAGCGAGGCCTTGGGCTACAGTGGGGGCATGAGTTGGCCAGAAGTGAGGAGGTAGGGGGCAGCCACGGTGGGAGAGGGGCCGGGAGAAGGTGAGCATTATGGCAGGGAGGACACGCTAAGGGAACCCAAGTTCTAAAAAAAAGCAGGAACTATAAAGAGGCCAAAGCTTAGAAGCGGTAGAAAGTATGGAGAGGCTGAGGGGACATGGTCCCCGGAGCGCGTGATGAAGGCCAGCGGGAAGCCAGACAGAGGAGCAGAGACAGATCATGCCCGGGCTACGGAGTCTTTGCCCATAGCTCCTCGGACCCAGGGTTCGCTCAGTGGCGACAACCGTTTCTGGAGCCCTGCGATACCGTCTCCCTGCTGATCCTCGTGTTCTGCCCCGTGCTCAGACCCCCTCCTCCACTGCGGAGCTAACCTGCCTGTGACTCGAGGTGAGGATCCTATTTCTGACTCCTGGTATGGAGCTCATCCCACCATCCCAGCTGGAGCACAAGCTCTGTCCCCAGGGGTAGGGGGCCATGCCTTGTCCTGCGAGGAGCCCAGTGGGGGCACAAGCTGGCCATTGAAGGCCAGACTGCAGAGCTGTGGTTGGGAGGGCTCAGTGATCCTTTTAAACTGACCTGGGATGCCGCCCCTAGGCTGTTTGTGCCTCGGTCCCACCACTTCCTATCAGGTTCAACCTGGCTGGAGATATGCACGTCTGACCCTTTAGGCACTGGAGTCAGAATTGCAACTCCTGTCTTGGACGCAGCGGCCACACGGTTTTTCTATAAAAGCCTCAGCTGCTTAATATTTTGGGTTTTGTGAGCCAAGAGGCAAAACTGAGGCTACCGTGTAGGTACTGATGTAACTAAATAAATAAATGCCCACACAGGTCTTATTGAAGAAATACACTTTTTTATGGACACGGAAATCTGAATTTCATGGAATGTTCCTGTGTCATGAGATATTTTTCTTTTGATTCTTTTCAACCATTAAAAACTGTAAAAGCTATCCTTCGCTCACGGGCCGTACAAAGAGACAGCCAGTTGGATTTGGCCAACTCTGGTTGTTAACTCCAGCCCTGGACTGTCACCTCCAGCAGCCCCAAGTGCCCAGACCAGGTAAGGCCTCAGACAGAGGAAGGGGAAGAAGCGGGACCACATGGTTAGTGCGGTGGGGTTCGGGTCCCAGGCGTGGGCACTGAGTCCCAGCCTCACTGAGCCCACTGAGACCCCAGCCTTGACACCTTACCTTTAAAGTCAAACCACCACTTGAAAGAGGGCCTTTGGGATGGGAAGAAGAACAAGATGATGACAATGGCCACTCCGGTAACAGCATCAGAAAGAAACCTATAATGACAAGGCCCCAGAGCACATGACGCAGGGCATCGTAGCAGGCCGAAGGTTTGGTGGATTTGCAAATGAGGATTTGTGGGTGGGAATTAGGCGCTTGCTGGGAAGGGGGCATTGTTGGAGGCCACGGGAGACCAGAATATTATCCTGCCTGCCTCAGCCTGGATCCAACAGGCCAGATGGTGAAGCCCTCTCTGCCCACGGCTACCTGCGGCTCTTTGAGGTCACTGGAGACAAAGGCTTATCCTCCTAGGAAGACACACAGACAACAGAGGGAGGAATTCTGAGCACCACCAAATATGGGATCTGTGGAACTCCCGCGGATCACCAGAACCAGGGCTGCTGGAAGAGTCTGTCTGCATTTGTTCAACGTCTGCTTGCCTTCCTCCTGGGACGGGCAGCTTACTACTCAGAGATGCAGCCCATTTACGCCAGCAGAACACAGATGGAGGTTGCCTCACAGCCCCTCAAAATCTAATTACAGCCTCTCAAGGATCTACTGTGTGCCTTGTGGAGACATTAAGCTCACAGATGTCTCAGTAACAGCCTTCTGGGGCAGGCAGCTTCCATCTCAGATGAGGATTCTGAGGCTCAGCGAGCAGAAGCTACTTGCTCAAGGCCAGGCCACGGTCCATGCAGGAGACGAGCACAGATTTGTCTGGCTCCCAGCTCATGCCAAGCTCCCAGCTAATGGAGTGTCATTTGTCTACTCACAGGGAAGGCTTGAAAGGGCAATGATAGTACTTAATGGGGACATTGGAAAACATACTGGCGGTGTGAAAAGAAATGGGTTTAACCCTCTGGAGGGCAGCTGCCCACATGTTTCCATCCTTTACACGTGAATGTCTCTTGATTCAGTTATGGTACATCTAGGAAGGTATCCTCAGGAAAACTGGGCTCTTGTACACAGATTATGTGTAGGGATGTTCCATATGGATCAGAAGGAAAAAATGGGAGCTTTTTAGCACAGACATGTGTAAATAACTTGTGTACAATAACATCTATATAATCGTATATCGAGAATGAAATACCCTGCATCTGGTTTTTTAAAGATAAAAGATAATATCAATCTGTATGCATTGACATGGAAGTAGAACCAAGATATTTTGTAAATCAAAAGAGAAGTTTTTATTTGGAGTATCAGACACAATCCAAAGGAATTGATTAAACAGATTAAGATGCTATCATCCTGTAGAATACTATGGAGGGTTTAAAAAGAATGAAGTAGGTCAGGAATAGTAAGTTGTCCGTGATTATTATTATACTTTCTAATTTTTGTAGCATGTATATGTGTGTGTGTGTGTGTGTGTGTGTGTGTATCTATCAGATCTGTTAGACACCAAACTTTTGTGACTTTTACTATTTCAATTCAGCATCATTTGAAATTTTTATGAGTATGCATAACTTTTATAATTAAACACAAAAGAAAAAAGCAGATTATAAATAATGTCTACTGTCATCCCATTTCTGTTTAAAAAAAATCTTCTGTTTAGATAGGTTTCTTTTTAGCTAGTTTATGTGTATTTTTACAGTTAGCTTTATCGAAATATAATTAACATGCAGTAAAATGCACCCACTTAAAGGATACGGCTTACATTTCGGTTAATGTGGACAGGCCTGTAACCACCCATGGGATTAAGATGTAGGACAGTTCCTGGACAGGCATTTTTAAGTCAGGAAAGATGTGTCATCAGAATTGGAGACTGAGCTTCTAGGTGATTTTCACTTTCTTTGTCTTGTTGGAATGTTTACAACACCCACTTTTCATTTGAAAAAAAAATAAAGTATCTACATTTTGGAAAAATAAGACAATGGTAGTAAGAGCCACTCCTCTTGGCTCCATGAAATGACGTTGCTTCTTTCTCATAATAACCTGCATGAGATCAGAACCTGACATCGTCCCTTTTACTGGAGGGAGCCTGAGGCTCCAAGAGTCACTACACTCTGAGAGTACAGAGCTGTATGTCTCTCCCATTATATTTCTTTTTTTTTTCCCCATTATATTTCTACCAGATGGAGCTAATGGAAATCACCAGATCTCACTGAAGCCAGAGGACGTATTTCCTATCTAATCACGTTCTGGCACACCAGAATCTGACACGGTAACCCACTAGCTCTTTTTTAAAAGGCTCCCCAATCTTGGTCTTTGCTCGTTTGTTGCTCCCCATTTTCTGCCTACCTCACAGCCTGCTTCATCCATTTCTCCCCTCTACCCAGCTCCCAGATGTATGGGGAGTCTTCTACACTCTCCCTTGCAATATTTGAAAGACCTATTTGACTTGACAAGTCTAATGCAAGCCCAAAATCAAATTGTTGATAACTACCCACAGCCCAGCCTCCTAAAGAATGTTCTTCTGCAACTAACCACCATCCATGCAGGTGCTCCGTCCCTCGTGCCCTCAAATCTACCGGGTAGCAGGTGCTATCATTTCTAACTTCTAAACAGACCTTGATGGTTGCCTGTCCAATGCTACCACTCTGACGCATGGCAGCAGGGCCTTTCCCTTAGACCAGGGCTCAGTGAACATCTTCTGTAAAGGACCACACAGTGAACGCTCTTGACTTTGCAGGCCATATGGTCTCTGTCCTGACTCAACTTTGATGTTGCAAAAGGAAAGCATCTGTGGATGATTCATAAACGAACAGGTATGGCTGAGTTCCCATGAAACTTAATTTCTTAATTAGACACGGACTTTTGAATTTCATCTAATTTTCATGTGTCACAAATATTTTTGTCTTTTGATTTTTCACCATTTAAAAAGATCAAAGCCATTCAAAACAAGGGCTGGGCCAGATTTGGCCCAGGAGTCTTAGTTTACCAGTCCTGTCCTAGATGACAGGGGGTGATCTAGATGGTGTTAGAGCTCCTACCTGTTTCCCCCAATCCATCCCCTAATAAGCAGAGCTAATATTTTATTGAGTTCTTCCCATGTGCTCTTCTAATCACTTGACATGAACTAATTCATTGATTCTTGGACCAATCCAATGACGACATCATGGAGCAGATGAGAAAACAGAGGCACAGAGCCTCCCACACAGAAAAGAGCAAATGTTTTATGTGTCCAACAAGACTCCAGGATCTGGGTCTCTCCTGCCCTTTCAGCCACGTCTTGCTGACTCTCCTCTCCTCCTGCAGAGCCTCGGTCACACTGGGCTTCTTTCAGTTCTCCAAAGGTGCTAAATGAAATTGCTGCCTCCCACTCTCAGGAGACTTGGAGCAGATCTCCAGTGCTTCTCTCTGTTCTTCTCAGCTTTACTTCCTCCCAGAATCACCCAAAGTCTATGCCCCCACCCGTCCTTCCATAATATATCCCTCTTGCTCTTTCTCTGCACTCATTACCGATCTGCTGGGTTTTGTTGTTGTTGTTTGTTGTTTGATAATTGCTTTTATCTGTGTCCCCAGCATCCAGCACAATGTGGACCACATAAGAGGCGCTCAGTAAATGTTGACAGATTGAACGATAAAACTAATAGTGAATAAGTGAATGGATGGATGGATGAACGAATGATGTGCTCAGGGGTGCACCATTTACAAGTGTAAGAGCTGGCATGAATGTAGTTTTGCCTGATTCCAAAGACAAAGCTCCTAACACATGAGAACCCAAAATGTTTTATCATCTGAACCTAAACTTTTTTGAGGGTAAAGGAAGGAGCTCTTTATAGTCCCACGGGACTAAGGATATATACCCAGCCCAGCCCCTCCAGCTGCACTGTCTCTCCAGCTCCAGATGGCCCATCCCAGAATGTTCCCTATTGGGCTCCACCACCACCCCCGCCCAGTCCCCCGAGTCTCACCCAGGGGTGAAGAAGGTGGCCCAGCCAGGGATGAACTTCGGATCCCGGGAGAAGAGGAGGATGGCAAACATGCAGAAAAGGGTGAACACGGCCTGTTCAGCAAACCTGTGGCACAGACAGGCAGGCGCCATGTTGATGGTGGGCTCTGGGCAGACCACAGCGTAAGAAGGCCTGGGGCAGTTGCTTGCTGGCTGTGACCCTGCCCGGGGCCTGCCTCTGAGAAGCTTCCAGAAGTAATCCACTCCTCAGAGTGAGGGGAAGGGGATCCTGGGGTGTAAGGGATTCCTCTTCAGGAATTGCCACACTTCCCCAGGCTCCTTCTGGAGCATCGGTCACCACCTTCCCCCTAGGTTATTTATATCCTGCCCACCCGGAATTTCCCAAGGTCCTAAGGAGAATCACCAGAAAGAAAAAGCAACACAGAGGCGTGGTCAGAAAAGCAGGAAAAAAAAAGGGGGGGGGGAGCAGCCAGACAGAAACAGAGGTAGGCAAGAGAGAGAGGAACAGTTGTACATGCAGAGGAAGACGGTGCACAGAGGGGGAAGACAGACAGGGAGAGGGGCAGATGCACAGAACCCCCAAATGTTGGACTAAATATCTACCCAATGTGCCCATTCCACAGACTGGGGAGCAGAGCCCAGAGAGGGTTAGTGTTTTGCCCAGGTCTACATAGGAGTTAGTGGCAGGGCCAGCTCTTGGGTGCAGACCTCCTGACTCCTAGTATTTTCACCAAATGGGAACTGTACACTGAAAAAGGTCCTGAGAGCTGCCCGAGGTAGTGCTGGGTATCCCGTGTGCCAAGGGGGAAAGAGTGCATTAGCTGGAAGGACAGGACATCCCCCCCCCACCAACCCTACCCTAAGGGGCTTCCTGGCCCTCAGGGTGTTTCCCCCAGCACCAGGCCAAGAGGCTGACTGTGTAAGTCACCCCTACCCTCCATCTCCAGGCTTCTAGGCCATCATCCTGAAATTCCCCCTGACATCAGTCCAGGGGTCAGGCCAGGAGATAGGTCTCCTGAAAGTCTCTGCTGGGTTCTCTCCCCACCCCAGGAACCCCCGTACCACGCACTTGATGGGTCCCAGGTTCTGGAATTCCTCCCGAATCACGGCGCGAGCCCTGTCTTCTGCATCAGTTTTGATCTCAGATTTCTTCTTCCTCCAGCCCCTGAAACAGACAGTAGGGAGGTGAGGAGGGGCCGCCGCAAGTATGACTAACTCCCTAACTCCTCCCCCGGACCCCCACCCATTGGCCAAGCCTCATTATCTCTGTTCTGGAGACTTCTACAGTCTGCTGCTGAGTGG
Organism: Taxidea taxus jeffersonii; assembly: GCA_003697995.1. Lineage (NCBI taxonomy): Eukaryota > Metazoa > Chordata > Mammalia > Carnivora > Mustelidae > Taxidea > Taxidea taxus. The sequence goes on along the minus strand of ML108532.1, from coordinate 54,787 downwards.
CTCCCTGCCTGTGTCTTCCCTTTCGAAAATCTGTTCTTCCCACCAATAGCCTTGGTGGTCTTTTAAAAACATGAGTCTGATCCTAAGACTCCCAGGCTTATAATTCTTTAGAGGGTCAAAGAGGTACCTGAATAAACTAATGGAACAAAATAGGAGGTCCAGAACTAGACTGGAGACTTAGTCTATGATCAAGTTGGTGTCTCAGGTTGGTGTGGAAAAGATGAGCTATTCAGTCGGTCGTGTCAAACATACAGATCAATGGGATGGAGTTGGGAATCCAGAAATAAATCCAGACTTCCGTGTTCAGTTGGGGTTTGGCAAGGGTACCGAGATCACGGAATGCAGGAAAGAACAGTCTTTTAACCTATAGGACAACTGGATAGCTACATGCAAAAGAATGAATGGGAACCCCTACCTCAAACCATATAAAAAGTTTTTAACTCAAAATGGATCAGACCTAAATATAAGGGCTAGATGTATAAAATTCTTAGAAGGAAACATAGGGGTAAATTTTTCTGGCCTTGGATTAGGCAACTATTTCTTAGAACCAAAAGCTTAAGCAACCAAAGATAGATAAATCAGACTTTGTCAATTTAAAAACTTTTGTGTGTCCATAAATAGTGCAGGACAGCTGGGTGGCCATCGGGAACAAAAAAAATGAAACTGGATCCACACCTCACATTGCACCCTAAGGACAAACTCCAAACAGGTAAAAGAGCTCAGTGGAAAAACAAAACAAAACAAAAAACCCTAGATAAAAATATGCGATTTTTTTTTACAACTCCTGTAATGAGAAAATCTTTTTAACTGTAATTGAAAATTCAGAAGCCCCATGAGAAGGATTAAGAATAAGCACTAATCTTATATATATAAAGAGTACTAGAAATCCATAAGACCAAGATCAATAATCCATTTGAAAAAAGGACAAAGGATATAAACACAGTTTAACAAGCCACAAGAAAGAAAACACCAGTGGCTTTTATGAAGATAGGGAAGATTTCATGCTGCCCCTCAGTATGAAACGTTGCTCCAAATGACTTTTAATAAAATGAATGCAAATTATTTTTCTCTTATCAGATTGGCAAAATCCACCGCTGCAGGGAAGCACTCAGATCCATTATAAATGGGAGAACAAATTCGTACAAGTCCTAGGGAGGATTATCAAATATCTATTAAAAGGAAAAGGGGTTTATTCTCTGACTCCAAAATCTCACCAATGGAAAATATGTGCAAATATATGAAATCACATCTGTGTGGGAGACTAATCACCAGAAAATATACTCTACCTGCCTGCATTTGTTTAAGGGAACCCTGGAAAGTTACCCAGGAAACCTGTTTTGGGGAAGTATTGGATGAATGGGTAAATGAAAGCACGGTTGGGAAGAATTCTCACTGTACCTCTTTGCATCGTTTTGATTTTTAAACCATGTGTATGTGTTGCTTATCCAAATTAAAACAACAACAACAACAAAAGAATACATTTTTTAAAAAATCTTCACAATGATTCTTTTGTATGAAGATCAAATTCCGCTAAGACCCTCAATGATCTAGCCCAGGGTTTTTCAACCTTGGAACTATTAACCTATTGGGGCAGATCTTTCTCTGTTGTGGGCTGGGATCATTCCTTGCTGCAGGAGGCTGAATGTGTATTGCAGAATGTTTAGAAGCATCCCTGACATCACTCTTTAGACACCAGTAGTAATTCCTCGGTTGTGACAACCAAAATGTCGATAGATATTGCTGAACGTCCCCTGGGACAAAATCATTCCCAGATGAAAACTCCTGCCTCATTCTCTGGCCTCATCTCCCACGAATCTCCCTTATCCCCTGAACTCATTCACTTGAACCTTTCAGTTGCAGAACAACCTTTGCTACTTCCAGCTTCAGGACCTTTGCACTTACTGTCCTATCTGCTTAGAATGCTCTTCATCATGCCCATTTCCTCCACTCCCTTTACTGACTTAGGTCTATTCATTCTTCAGATCCCAGTTCAAAAGTCTCTTCCCCAAGGAAGCTCTCCTGACCTCCCATTTAGGTGGGAGCCCTCCAGGGCCCAGCATCGAATCTCACTGTCTTTTCCTTCACAGCACTTGCGACTGGCATTCCTGCTGCACTTGGCTGCTCCCTGTCTGTCTTCCCCACCTTGAGTGTAAGCTCCCCAAGGGCAGGGACGGTCTCTACCTTGCCCACTGGTATGTGCTCAACACCCGTAACCGTGGCGGGCACACAGTGGGTGCTCAGCGCATATTTGCTGAGCAAAGATGGTGCCGTGGCATTGGCCTAAAACGTCTCTGTTACCCAGAAACACGTCTGTCACCGAACTTCCCTCCACCTGCATTTCCTCCATCCTCTCCTGGCTGAGTTCTGCGGAAGCTTATTAGATTGAAGCAGGTAGACTGGAAAGACAGGCTCTATTTCCGGCTGGGTCCTGGGCAGTTGACACACTGTGTCTTGTTCAGCATTTACTTTAGCTGTAGCTACTTTTTAACCCCAACCTACGACGGAGGGAGGGAGGACGTTAAGCCTCAGGGAGGTTACCAAATTGCTCAAGATCACGTGGAAACGCGATTTGAATTCTGGTCCGTCTGAGTCCAAGGTCAGAACTTGCTTCTCTGGGCGAATGTGGGCTTTGAACCCTGAGTTTCTGCTCTGAGGAGTTCTGGAAGTCATGTGAGTCGAGGAACACCATGATCAGAGCCTTTCTAGTCTCAAACATTTCCACATCTTTTTGTCCAGAGTAACTTTGACTGGTTTCATTTTACAGATGAGCAAATTAAGGACCAGAGAGAGGTGAGGGGATGACAGCCCTGGGCTGTCACTCCTATGTTAGGACGTCCCCAGCTCCAGGTGTTTGTAACCTACCTTCACAAACACCCCCATATCCACATACCTGGGTCATATTTGCTTAATATTTTCCTCCAAATAGATGCATCATTTCAATTTAAGAAATGTATGTAAACAGGGGCACCTGGGTGGCTCAGTGGGTTAAAGCCTCTGCCTTCGGCTCAGGTCATGATCCCAGGGTCCTGGGATCGACCCCCACATCGGGCTCTCTGCTCAACAGAGAGCCTGCTTCCCCCTCTCTCTCTGCCTGCCTCTCTGCCTACTTGTGATCTCTGTCCATCAAATAAATAAAGTCTTGGGACGCCTGGGTGGCTCAGTTGGTTGAGCAGCTGCCTTCGGCTCAGGTCATGATCCCAGCGTCCTGGGATCGAGTCCCACATCGGGCTCCTTGCTCGGCAGTGAGCCTGCTTCTCCCTCTGCCTCTGCCTGCCACTCTGTCTGCCTGTGCTCGCTCCTGTGCTCTCTGACAAATAAATTAAAAAAAAAAAAAATCAAAAAAAAATAATAATAAATAAAGTCTTTTAAAAAAAAGTACATAAACAGAAAACCTTATATCACTCCCATAAATGGAAAACAAGAATCACTTACCATAAAAAAAAAACTAATCATAAAAATAAAAACACAAAAGCAAAGTAATTATCACACTCCCATTAGACACCATTGTTGGGTCACGTCTCTGGAACCGACGCTTGCTCTGTGTTTAAAAAGCTGATTTGGGGAAGTTGGAGGGGTAGTAGGGCTCTTCCACCACCCAACTGAGACTTGCTGCATTCTATGAGAGTTGATAAAGGATTCTTTTTCTCACTCTCTGCGTCAATGTTATTTAATAGCTTGTCCTCATTGCCACCCCAAGTTATCTCCTGTACCAGCATTCCATCAAATGGGAGACAGTGTTTCCCTCTCCTCTGGTAGGAATGTTTATCTTACTCAAAGGACAGGGCTGTCACTAATGATGATGATGGGTGACATCAACAGAGGGCCTGGACGTCACAGGGAGGTCCCACCACCCATAACCCTCACACCCCTGAGAGGTGAGGTCTACTGTAGTCACCGCATGAGAAGGTGACGTGAAATTATCGGGACAATCCTTGGGTTCCATAGGAGGAAATTCCGCTTGAGAAGAACAGTTCTACCCAACAAGAAGGAAGCCGAACTCCAGTCAGGCTCAAAGCTCAAAGTAAGCATGAGGGGTACCTCAGGGTCATTCCCCCGTACAGGAAGGAGATCCACAGCCAGCCCACCAACAGGAACAGCACCATGAGAGGGAAGGCGAAAATGAACCAGGAGCCGAAATTCACCACATCGCACTGTGGGAAGAAACTGGAGAAGGGGTGGGGGGCGGAGATGAGAGCCAGCTAAGGTCAACCAGCCCATGTATACTGTATACATACAGGGAGCTATTTCTTAGCTAGAACATGGAGGTTTATATACAGAAACTAGTGTGTACTCAATCTCAGCAGTGGGATTGAAGGCATTTCAAGTTTTTTGCCTACATTTTTCTGAATGTTCTGTAATGGCCCTACATAATCAGAGTAAAGTAATAAAATGTATTTGGGGAGCAAAGACCAAGGGGAGACACTCAGGACAGCCATTTCCCCACCTCCCCATGCTCCTGGCTACAGAATCAGAACCCCATATTACTTGGCATTCATTTTAAATCCCCCTCTTTCTAGACCAGAAGGTCCAAGCTTAGGCAATTAAACGTTGCATGTGATCTGCATATGATTTGCATGTAATTGACTCAAAATCCTTTGCATTTGATATTTTTACTTATACCTCCAGCATTTTTTCCTTAATTTCTTTTCGAGTTGGAATAAAGTCCTGCTTGCATCAGGGTGGGCAGGCAGCCTGAAAACCCTCTGAGAGCACCCGCCCCTCTCTCTGCCCCATTCCTCCCTATCCCCCAACTCGGCATCTACCCGGAAAGCCCCAGAGTCCACATCTTTCCTGTTCAGCCCTGCTCCAGCTTCACCCTCCTGGCCGACTGGCCCTTTGCTGGCACTTCCTTCTAACTGAGGACCCTAAGGAGCCAAACCCAGGTTGTCCCCATGTCTCAAGCAGGACCATCCTGGGTTCTGGTTTTTCGGTCCTTCAGCAAACAACACAAGGCCCAGCCAGGCCTTGCTCAAAGATGAAAGGACAACAAAGGTGTGCAGTGGGCTTAAGTCAGTTGGGGAAATACTGATGCCTGGCCCCCAGCCACGTCTCCTGAATCAGGATCTCTGCCCCAGAGACCCCGGGCAGAATTTTCTCACCCTCCCGGCTGACTCTAACATGATCCCATGACTGAGGATCACTGGCTTCTCACATCAACTTGGAAAATCAAAAAATTTTAGAACCTGAGAATACAGTGGAGGATTAAGGTTTCAAAATCGGCTCAGGAGGTAAGACACGGGTGTACTTAGAATTTCTCATGAAAATCACTTTGACTAAAAGTGATGGCAAACCAGCTCTCGGGATGACCAGCTTTCCTCCATCATCCTAGGAAGCCCTCGATTCTTCGGCGGGCTAATAGGTAAAGAGGTTGGCCAGTACCTGGGGCCATGTTGCATAGTAAATACTTCTGTGTTTGTTTGCCCAGTGCTTACATCTGCATTCGTGAGGACTAAGTGAACATATGGTGCATTTTCACTGCAAAGGAATCTCAGAATCCCCACCTCTCAGAATCCTGGCAACTGAAAATCTTAGGAGCAGAATCTTGAAATACTGGAATTGTTTATATCTTCAAACTAAGAGGTTTGGGATAATGGAATTGCTCCCAGCTCGCCACTGACTGCCCATGTCACTGCACTGGCAGGGAAAGCTGGGGTCCTGACACCTTACCTTATCTCCTCCCACACTTCCCTTTGCCTTCAGCGCCCCGGCCTCTCTGGTCTTTGTGCTGCTCGCCATTGAACAAGCTCTTTCCTCCTGTGCTCGCACAGCTTCTAGGTCTCAGATGCCACCCTATTAGGGAGGCCCCACATCCTTGACCAGCCAATATAAAATAGTACCCTCTCCTGTCCTTCCCACACTCTCACGCTGTTTTGTTTCGTTTGGTAACTTACACACCGACATATTATATATCCCTTTTTCTTTATTGCTTGTCTCCCCCACCAAAATGGAACTTCCCCAGAGGAGGGACTTTGCTAGGTTTTTACCCTGCTGGGCCCCCAGAGCCTGGCCAAGAGAAGGTATCCAGTACAGATTTCCCCAGCATGAAAGAGAGAGGGGGAGGGATGGGAGGAGCAGGAACCCCAGGGCTGGGTGGAGCACACCTGCTTTTACCTTTTGAGCTGGCCTAGCAGGATGAGGTTGGGGGCCGTGCCCGTGAGGGTGGCAGTGCCCCCAATGCTGGCGGAGTAGGGGATGGAGATGAGGAAGCCCTTCCAGATGTTTCTGCGATATTCCTCCTCCTTCTTGAAGTCTGCTAGAAGGTCCAATGGAGCCTCGGCCTCAGGGCCGTCTTTGCTTTAAACAAACCCAGAGAGAAGCCGTTCAGAACACATTCAGAATTCCTGGCCTCATGGGGAAACACACCAGGTAGGCTGGAGAACTAAGTGGTCTTCCTGGAAGGCAGCTCAGCGCCGGCATCAAAAGCCTCTAAAGATGTGCAAACTTTCAGCTCAGGGACTCTGGGCAGGTGCCTCAGGCGTGGGTGTGAGTTTGCCACTGACTATGGTTTATATCGAAAACAACCCAAATCCCCATCAAAAATGATTTGGCTGGATAAAAATTATCCTCTTTTTAGAGGGAACACCAACAGGGCTATTAAAAAACGACGATCTAGACAGATGTTCATTAAGACGAGAGAGACCCATTAGGTAAAGGGAAAAAGGGTCAGTAACTGCACTACTTAATTTTTTTATTTAAAAAATATTCACATATTTTATGAACAGATGAGTATGAAGAAAAACTTAGAATGGTATACACAGAGTTGCTTTGGTGCCTTTCTTGGGGGTGGAAATATGGATTTTTTTTTCCTTCTTTTTTTTTTCTTTGTATTTTCTGGGTCTTTCTGAGGCAGTTAAAGGAGTATGGGGGAAGAATGAAATTAAGAATTAAGTCTATAATTAAAAGCTAGTGACATTGCTGTAAATTTATTGAGGTGAAAAGATGTTCCCTACATTCCATTAAGAGAGACAGCAGGTTGCAGAAGAGCATATACAGCATTATCAAAGTTTTTATTTCACAAGTGCATTTATGTACACAGAGGGTATCCAGAAATTGTCTAGAATAGTATTCACTTAACTGTTTTGGGAGTGAGATGCTGGGTACATTTTTCATTCTGTTTAAGAGTATTCTTTTAAATTGTGCAATTATAAAATTTTTGTAAGTGAATGAAATTAAGAATTGGCCCTGTATAACAAATTAATTAATTTTTTTTTTAGAGAATCAAAGATACTTCAAATATCTTCTGGCCTTAATTGCTCCATGAGCGGCCCCTTATCTGGAAGGCAACTGGGGTATGATTTGGGGTCTAAAAGGAAGACAAGGACTGAAAGCAGCTAGAGACTAATGTCACTGCCTGACTTCTCTGGCAGGAAATGTGGGCTCCCCCAGACCTGGGGCCCCAACGAGACCAACTGTCACAATGAGGATGAGAGGGCAGAAGGGGCCTCAGGACTCATCTAGTGCAAGCCCCTCTTTATTTCATTGGGGAAACTGAGGCCCAGAGAGGGGACTTTCATTCCAATGGACATAGAATCTCCACCCAATGGCTGGGGTTTGCCTTCAGTTGACATGGAGTTCTAGAGAACGAGGACTGGGTCTTTTCCACTAGACTCAGCACAAGCTCTGTGTGGCCAGATGGTCCAAATAGAGTCCTGTGTTGTGCAGTAGTGAGTGGCTGAGCCAATCCCAGACACCATATCTCAAAACCGGACTAAAGCACCCAGATAGAGTGCCAGGAAGGGGCAGAGACCATGGAATAAGACAATCAGACATAAGATCATGTCCCTCCTCTGCTAAAAGCCTTCACCGGATCCCATGTCATTCAAAGTCAAGGCTACCTCATTGGCCTCTGAGGTCCCTCATGCTCTGTCTCTCCACCACCACCTCGCACCACACAAGCAATTTCTCTGACCCCAATTCCTCCCATCCACTCACCCAACTCCAGCCATACTGGCTTCCTGGCTGCTCTGGACTCTCAGGACCTTTGCACCTGCTGGCTCCTCTGCAGAAAACACTCTTCCCAAAGATCCCCCCGGACCCTTCACCTCCCATAGGTGTTTGCTTAAGTGGGACCTTCTTAGAGAGCCTTTCCTCACCACTCATTTTAAAACTGCCTTCTCACACCCCACAGGCCCCTTCCTTAGCCTTCTTTCCTGCTCTGTTCTCCTGCATAGCTCTCACCAACCATCGGACATACGGTGAATTTTACTGTTTTTTTCTTGTCACTGAGACGTAAACTCCACAAGGGCTGGACTTTTGTGGGTTGCTGCACCCGTGGCAGTGCCTGGCTCATTGCAAGCTCTGTGTAAGTATTTGCTGAATGAATAAAACAGACCTGATGCCCAGCAATGCCTTGAGCAGGTGACTTTACCTGCTGCTGTTTCATCACCCAAGGTAACAATGCCGTGAATAACAAGCACTCCCACCTGGGCAGGTAGGGCCCGGCATGACCCACGCTGCTCAACATTATCTCATCACACCTCAAAATAACCCTCCGTGGTGGGTTCCGCTATCGTGTCCAGTTGGTGGGGGAAACTAACAGAGGCTCAGAGAGATCAAGTGACTTGTCCAAATCACACAGCTGCTCAGTGGCAGAGCCAGGCTGAAAGTCAGGTCTGCAGGGCTCCAAACCCCAAGATCTTAACCACACTGCCAAACACAAAGGACACTGGCCACTAAACGTGGTGTCAGTGTGAAGATGCTTCCTAAACCACACAAGTGGGAAGGGCTGGGATTGTCCCCTCAGGATGCTTTTGTCTTTAGAGGCTCTGGATGCCTGTCTGCATGCCTTCTCCACCTTGACTGTCATGTAGTTTGGGCACTCCTCTTCCTCTGGACCCTCCTTTCATGTCCTCCTTACCAAAGGGACTTCATGTGCTCCCCTGCCCTTACTATCCTCATGTGCGTTTTTTAAGGAGGCTGGGTACATCCATGCCCAAGCCAAAGGGATGGATGGTTGACACCCGGGCATTAGGTCATTTGGAGAAAAATCTGGGGGTGGGGAAGGATTGCTTGCGGCACTGGCTTCTTGTTCTCCATCTCCTTGGGTCAAGCACTGACTCCTCCATCAATGATAACAGGAACTCACTCTTCTGGGCTGGCCAGAAATTGCATCTCCGTGGGCACGGGGTGCAGGCCATTCCTGCGCACAGCAGCTAGGAGAAAAGAGCATAATGTCTTTAGTGTAACGTAATGGGTTCCTATTCTCAGGTTTAGATAAATCCCTTCATCTCGCTGCACCCCAGCTCCTTAATTCAGAAAATGGAAGTAATAATTCTCCTAGGGTTGTCAGGAGGATCAAGGAGTTAACCCATTTGCTACCGGAGGAATGCTGGCGTTCCCCGCCCCCCCTCCCAACCAAAACTTGTATGTGGAAACTTAATCCCCAGTGTGATGGTATTAGGAGGTGGGAAATTTGGGAGGTGATTAGATCAGAAGTGCAGAGCTCTCATGAATGGGATTTGTGCCCTTAGATGCCTCACACATCAGGGAAATACAAATCAAAACCACAACGAGATACCACCTCACACCAGTCAGAATGGCTAAAATGAACAAGTCAGGAAAGGACAGATGCTGGTGAGGATGTGGAGAAAGAGGAACCCTCCTACACTGTTGGTGGGAATGCAAGCTGGTGCAGCCATTCTGGAAAACAGCATGGAGGTTCCTCAAAAAGTTGAAAATAGAACTACCCTACGACCCAGCAATTGCACTACTGGGTATTTACCCTAAAGATACAAATGTAGTGATCCAAGGGGGCACGTGCACCCGAATGTTTATAGCAGCAACGTCCACAATAGCCAAGTTATGGAAAGAACCTAGATGTCCATCAACAGATGAACGGATAAAGAAGATGTGGTATATATATACAATGGAATACTATGCAGCCATCAAAAGAAATGAAATCTTGCCATTTGCGACAACGTGAATGGAACTAGAGGGTATTGTGCTTAGCAAAATAATTCAATCGGAGAAAGACAACTATCATATGATCTCCCTGATATGAGGAACTTGAGAGGCAACGGCGGGGGCTCGGGGGGTAGGAAAAGAATAAATGAAACAAGATGGGATCGGGAGGGAGACAAACCATAAGAGACTCTTAATGTCACAAAACAAACTGAGGGTTGCCAGGGGGAGGGGGGTAGGGAGAGGGTGGTTGGGTTATGGACATGGGGGAGGGTATGTGCTATGGTGAGTGCTGTGAAGTGTGTAAACCTGGCGATTCACAGACCTGTACCCCTGGGGCTAATAATATATTATATGTTAATTTAAAAAATGTATATTACCAAAAAAGTGCCTCACAAAGCTTCCTTACCCTGCCTACCGTGGGTGGACACAGCAAGAAGGCCATCTATGAGCCGAGAAACAGCTCCTCACCAGACAGCAAATTTGCTGGCACCTTGATCTTGGACTTCCCAGACTCCAGAACTATGAAATATAAATGCCTAATCTATGCTATTTTTGTTACAGCAGACTGAATGGATTTAAGACACCATTCAAAGCAGGGACTGGCAAATTTCTTCTGTAAGAGACCAGATAGTAAATATCTTAGTCTTGGGGCCTAGGGTCTCCATCATACTTGACTCTGCCATGAAAACAGCCAGAGCCAACAGAGAAATGAATATGCGCAGCTAAGCCTTTATTCTTGGACACCGAGATCCGAATTTCATATAATTTTCACATGTCACAACATATCCTTCTTTTGATTTATTCAACCATTTAAAAATATAAAAACTATGCTTAGCTCACAGGTTGCACAAAAAGCAGGCAGCCGGCTAGATCTGGTAGGCCAACATTTGCCAGAATCGCCACTGAAAGAATTTAACAGGCCTCTGAACACTGGCAAGGATTTAGTCAATGTGGGTTCCTCTTGAGAAAGAAGAAAGCGGCCCTATGACATCTGGAACCAGTTGGACCCGATAGGCCATGTTGTTCTCCTGCTGGACCTAAATGATTTTACACATCACCAACATCAGACAGAGCTGCTCTTTGAGAGGCTGAAAAGTTGAGACATAGCAAGGACACATCATAATCTTGTCTTAGCCCAAAGCCACTTGCCACCCACAAATTGCCAGACGTCCCCCTCTCTTGCCAGTTGAATGGCTGCTACCTCTTTACTTGTAGAATTGCCCCTGATTTCTGACATCATTCGATCTAGAGCAAGCTTCCTCAGTCCCCCACAAATGCCTCAGCCAAAGCCCAAAGCCCGTGAGAGGTCCTTTCTAACATCTGACTGAGGTCGTCACACGCCAGTGGCGCGTGTATAATAATAACCCCCACCTGTGTAACCCCAGGTGTGTGTTTGGGGGGAAGGGTCCAGACTCCAGCCACAGCTCTTTCCCTGTCTCAGCAGGTGGCTTGGGGAGGAAGTCCTGTCCCCTCTCCACTCTGGGCTGCTCCTTCCCTGTTGGTACCCAGAGGGAGCTGGAGCCATGGTCGCCCCCTGGTCCGCCAACCACCTGCAGAGGTCGGAAGGTTAGATGCAGATCAGGTTCCCCTGGTGATAAGACCCTACACATTGGTGTAGCTTAAGTTTCCTTCAAGCCCAAGTTGAGGAGGGATTTGTTTATGACCTGTCTCCCCAATGGACTCCCACCTCCGCAGGGGTTGTATCAATCATTCCCGTAACCTCGAACATCCTCCACTGGGGGGGAAGTCTTGTTCACTCAGAACACCGTCTGGTAGGTGTTCAATAAATATGTGAAATTAATGAATCAATGAATGAATGGATCAGTTATGCCACTGTTATAAAACTCAGCTTCCTTGTACATAAAATGGGGGGAGGGGGCGCCTGCAGGGCTCAGTTTCCTCCTCAGGGGTGACGATGACAAGGTCACCCCTGCAGGGCTGTAGTAGGAGGATCTAACAAGAATACACGTGGGGCGCTGGAGAAGCCACCAACCATGGCTCCTCAGTCCTTCGGGCAGTGCAGGGAGCCAGGCTGGGTGAAGAGACTGAAGGGAAACATCAGGACTGTTCTCCAAGATGAAGGGCCCTCCCCCACCTCCCGCTGGGTCTTGTCCAGCGAGCCCTACCCTGCCCCAGGCTCCGCCCTACCCTGGCGTGGTGCTTATAAGCACAGATTCTAGATTCAGACAGAGCTCAGCAACTAACCACGTTGCTTTGGGCAAATCCTTTTGCCTCCCAGAACCTCAGTGTCCTCATCTGTAAAATGGGCATCACCTACTTCTTAGCACCGTTATGAAGATTAAATGAACTGACAGGTATGAAAAACAGAGCCCCACATCTGGCATATGGTTGGTCTTCGGGACTGAGAGCTCACATCTCATCATTGTTGCTGTGGGTGTCCCTTATGGACTCAGAGCCCCCAGGAGCCTCCCCACTAACAGTCCCCACTCTCCCCACACCTATCTTCACGTCTTCCCATCAGGACGGAGCACAGAGACTGCATGAAAGGGAACATCTCTCTTTCGCACTGGAATTAGCCTTGTTTTTAGGTCTTAGGGCTGATCATTGATCAATCAATCCCTGCTCTCTGATCCCACCGCTTGCAAAAGTAGGTGTCTGCCCCAACTCCCCAAACCCTCCAACCTCCTGATACTCCGCAGCATTCAGGAGAAGACTCTGGACTTCACCTTGCACCCAACACTGAGTGTGACCATAGCCATCCCTTCCCCTTCCTGGGTCTCGGATTTTTCATCTTTATGATGAGGGAAATAGTTTCAAACTTTTTTTTTCTTTTCTTTTTTTTCTTTGAGCCTCTAGACTCTTTGAAAAAGACTCTTAGGTACAACACAGAATCCCAGAGGTTGAAAGTTCGGCTCTGAAGTCAGCCAGCCTAGAGTCAACATACCAGAGCCGCTGTTTTGAAACTGTGACCTTGGAGTGACCTTGGAGGCTACTTTATCCTCTTTTTTTTTTCCTTTTCTAATTTCTTCCTCAGTTTCCAATCTTCTGAGTGAGGTCAATGCTGGCTCCTCCTGCGGACGTAAAGTCCTGTGAAGAGGCCCGCGTGAAGGACGTGCTCAGCAAACATCTGTGATTACCGCATGGAAGCCCAGTGGATAAAACGGGGCAAGTGGGGAAGCTGGGGGTAGACATGGGAGAAGGCGCAGATTCTTCATGGCTTGTCACTGCTCCAGGGGGACAGTGACAGGGTTCTCTGGAAGCCCCAAGACTCTGGGGAAACAGTCTGAAAACGACCGAAACCAACTCTGGCCTGTGGGCTCAATCTGGCCCACGGCCACCTGACTGAGAATGGTGTTTACGGTCTTAAATGGCTGCAGAAGGTCAGTAGAGGCAGAATACTTCATGCTATAAAAATTACATGCAATTTTAATTCCAGCACCCACAAATTACATCTCATAGGCACCCGGCCGTGCCCACTTACTTACATCTCCTCGTGCATGCTTTCTCTCTGCAAGGGCACAGTTTGAGCTGTGGTGATGGTGTGGCCAAGCAAAGTCTAGAATATTTCCCATCTGGTCACTTACAGAAACCGTTTTCTGACCCTGGCTTTAGAACATCTCTTCCTTCCCCTCCCCCCCAAAAAGAACATCTCTTCCCTCCCACGTGGAAGACTTTGGCCTTGCGTAGGTCCTGGCTCTGCTGCTTTACCAATGATGTAAATGATTCTGGTCATATCACTTTCCCTCACTGAACCTCACCTGTAAAGTACTTATCATCATTTCTAGCTTTCAGGGCTGATACGAAAATAAAATAAGCAAGATCCCTGACTGCATGGCAGGCAAATACGCGTACCCCAATATGCGAGATTAACTTAGACGGTACGTGGATCGATATTTAGATTTTTTAACATATATGCTAATTTTAACACATATTCAAAAATGCAGAACTAGCATTCAAAGCCCATGGTTTCATGAAGCATGTTTGTTGTGTTAGTTGGGATAAATGATCCAGAGCTCCTGGGGCAGATCTGCCATCTATCTCTCAACATGTGGCTTTCCAGGTAGCATCTCTGGCCCCCACTTCATGCTCACGTTCCAGCCAGCAGCCGTAGAGGGCAGGAAGGGCAGGACCCGGAAGCGGCACGCAACACTCCTACTCATATACCACTGGCCACACCTCGTCACAGGACCACATCTAATTGCAAGGGAAGCAGGGAAATTCAGCTTTTCCTCTCCGAAGCCATGTGCCCATGAGGGGGTTCTGTTACTAAAGGACAAAGAAAGACTCAATATTGGGGATAAACTAGAGATTTCTGCCCACATAGGAACCAACTGAAAACTTCCTTTTAAAAAAATTTATGTGAATAGGGGTGTCTGGATGGCTCAGTCAGTTAAGTGTCCTACTCTTGGTTTTGGCTTGGGTGGTGATCCTCAGGGACATGAGATCAAGTCCCACTTGGGCTCCGTGTTGAACGCAGAGTCTGCTTGAGATTCTGCCTCCCTCTCTCTGTCCCTCCTCCTGTTCACATGTGTGCACGCTCGCTCTTTCTCAAACATACATACGTAAATGCATTTATGTAAATAACAAGAAAGACGTTTTAAAGCAGACAGAACATGGCAGCCTCTGCTCTGCCACCACGAGGGAAAGATGGGGAATCACAGAGACGCCAGTGAAAAGTCCTGATATCTTCTTGCCTCTGAATCGATCCTGGAAATGCCTTTCTCTGACTTCTTGATGTTTGAGGAAAACAAACCCTTATTTTTCAAGCCACCTGCAGACAGACCCTCCTTCTTTGTCTACATTCCCATGGACGCAGCCAGTTCCATGGGTAAAAGACAGTGCTGCAAAGTTGGGCTCAGCCCTTCGTCTGCTGTGTGACTTGGGGAAGTCACTTCCCCTCTCTGAGCCCTTGCTTAGTCATCCAAGAACACTAGCTGTATTTTGTTTGGCTTAAAACAGTTTCCAAGGTTCGGGAGAAGCAAATCCTTCAGTTGATCGCACATTCTCGCTGTACTTGTACAAGGCCCCTCTTTTGTTTTCTTTCTTTCTTTCTTTAGTACCTTTGGTTCCCATTCCCACTCCCATCCTTCACAGAGCAACCACTGCTGATGCGTTTAACCTGTAGATTTTCATTTGCTTACGTTCTTGCAAAATGGTCACTTGCATGAATTTTGAGTTCACATCATGGTATTGTCTTCTAGATCTCACTCTGGATTTTCCCCCCCAATCATGACTATGTTTTGTGAGACCCATTTCTAAAACTATGTTCCTCTAGTTCTTTGCTCCTAAAGCAGCACGGTGCTCAACAGTGCACACTTGACCTTCCCCTTGACTGGTGGTGGCTCTCATGCTGCTACTTACCACACCACAGAGAATGCACGTGAACACTGTCATACCTGTCCCCTTGTGGACCTCTGTCAGAATGCCCTTGGCATTTGTATCCAGGAGCCAAACTGCCAGGTTACAGTGGATGTACACTTTTTTTTCCTTAGGATATGCGCACATTTAATTTGATTAAATATTTGCAGATTTCCCTTAAGAAAGGCTGACCCAGTACATCGCTCTCTGGCAGAACACAAGGGTTCCCATGGCCCCACGCCTGCCGATACACGGCATTGTCCAGTTTTCTCATCTTTGCCAAGCTCACTGAAGTAAATCTCGTTTCAATTTGCCTTTCTCTGGTATTAGTGACATTGAACATCTCTTCAAATGCTCTAAAACCCAGTGAAAGTATAATATCTACTTCATAAGGCTGTTCTGAGAGGTCAACAAAATAATGCAGGCAGAGTGTTGAACACATCACTCAGTACATAGTCAACACTCAATAAATGAAAATCTTTTAAAAACCAAGGTATAAAGATTTGACTTAGCTAATTCTCAGTTATTATTATTTAAGCACTTGGCACATGGGAGATGCTGATGTGTATTCCCTTCACTTCCTCTGAATCCTTTAGATGTCCTGCTCCCACTGCTCCACATTGGTGGGACTGCCCCAGTCCCTTTGCACAGCCTCACCTGCGTTCTCGTCACTCTGCCAGTTGAGATCCTTCTCAGCCTCATTCTGGCTGAAGAGACTTTTCAGGATGGCGCTGGCAATGGGCAGCATCATGGCGGTGGAAGCCGTGTTGCTCAGCCACATGGACAAGAAGGAGGTGGTCACCATCATCCCCAGAATGAGCCTGGGAACAGAGGGAGTTAAAGGCGCATCCAGAATGGGGGCCCAGAAGGTCCTCTGGTCCCACTTTGCCACCCATGGGGAATCCAGCCCACTGGTTTCACAGACCCAGGGGGTCCAGGGAGGATAAGCCAGTGACTGAGCAGGGACCAGATGCACTCACCAGTCTTATTTCAGGTCTAAGGAAACTGATTCCACACATTTAAGTGAACTGGCCACAGGTACGCAAGGTAAAATAGTCCAAAGATACCCCAACCCTGAAATTTTCTCTACCTCGCCCCCCATCCCAAGTCCTTGATGGCAACAAATGGCAAAGAAAAAAAAAGATTTAAAGAACAGTGAAACCCTATTTTAAAGGCCACTTAATTCTCTTATAATGTCCCAGGGTCCTGGGATGGAGCCCCACATCGGGCTCTCTGCTCACCAGGAAGCCTGCTTCCTCCTCTCTCTCTGCCTGCCTCTCAGCCTACTTGTGATCTCTACCTGTCAAATAAATAAATAAAATCTTAAAAAAAAAAAAAAAGAAATTCTTAAAAAAAAAAAATCCTCTTAGAACGGAAGTTCAAATCGTCAGGGAGCCCGAGGCCCTGCAGGAATGGCCCCAGCCTCCCTATCTCTCCAGGTCCATCTTGCCACCCACTCCCCACCTGCCTGAGCTATTAAATAGCAAACTAGAATGATAACAACCAGGATTTCTCACACTTTACAGGTCCAAGCTATTACAGCTTCATTTTACAGGTAAAGAGAGAAGTTAAGTCACTTCCCTGAGCAGGAAAGGTGGGGTTTGGCCCCAGGAGTCTGAGTCACCTTGCTAAGAGGGCCCTCTCTAGAACTACTGGGCATGAGTCCCTGGGGGCTAAGCATGGGCTAAGCATTTTACCTGGCTCCCCAGGTGATTCTTATGCACTTTTGAGAACTGCTCAAGAGTCTGGCACTGTGTCTGGCACACAGAAGGAGCTCACAACATATCCAGAGAAAGAATGAGTAAATGGAAGGTAGGACATGATGAGCTTGTGTGCTTGGGGGACAGGACCAGGAAGAGTGAGTTTGCTCTCTTTGTGAGATGCATTCCCTTTGCCTCCCCATCCTTGGGCTGGACCCGTGACCTAGCCTTACCTGGCTGGCTGGACCCCAATGAGCATGAGGACCTTGAGGGCGATCCTTCGGTGCAGGTTCCACTCCTCAATGGCGCTGGCCATGATCAGCCCGCTGAGGAAGAGGAAGTTGGTGTCCAGGAAGTACTGGGGGCAGACCTTGTTGGAGGGCAGGATGCCCAAGAAGGGGAAGAGGATGATGGGCAGCAGGGCTGTCACCGAGAGGGGCAGGGCCTCCGTGCACCAGTACACCGCCATGAGCAGGATGACAAATAGGCAGCGGCCTTCCTGCGGGGGGAGAGGGGGGGGATGCAGCTCAGAAGGGTCGGTGGAGCCCTGGGTGACAGCGGGAGAAGAGATCCTGGGGCAGCGCTCCTCAAGGCTTGTTCCACAAGGAAGGTGGGGAAAGGGTGAATGCCCAAAGCTTTGACCTTAAGCAGATGACATTCACCTGTCTGAGCCTCATTTTGCTCGACTCTGCAATGGCAAAGTGACACTGTCCATTTTATAGGACTGTTTGAGGATTATATGAAATGCGCCCTTGGTTTAGAAGTAGACCCTGCGATGAGCATGAGATGGAAAATAGTTTACTTGATAGAGGACTGCAGAAAGTTCTGGAAGGGCAACAGAGAAGTGAAACAGAAGGAAGCCAATACAGACAGTGTATTCATGAGATTATCCTTGTGGGCAGTGGAGGCTCAATCCTGATCGGGACTCTAGAATTGATCTCCTGGGAAACAAGGAAGCTGGCTTTTTACCTGCTAACTCCTGGCCATTACTGGTTGAAGGCTGCTCCTGGGAGCATTAACCCCCCCGAACTTCTGGCCTGCCCCGCGTACACTGAGCGAACATCCTGGTGCAGAGCATCTGAGGTCCAGCAGGAGGCTACCAGCAGGTGCAGGATGGTGAGTGCCAATGGAGACATGGGGAGACCACCCGCAGCGGCTGCCACATCCATGTGCAGCACTTAACACAATGCCCAACACAGAGCGCAGGCTGTGTAGACAGGAATGATAAAAAGTGGTATGTATGGGGCTATTAAGTACTGGGAACTGTGTAATCCTCACAAAATCCCAGAGGAGTGAGTGTCCGCATTTTATGGAGTAGTCAGCTGAGATGCAAGGAGGTCACTAGCAAGACAATGGCTGTGCAGAACAAGTCAATCTGCCTCCAGAGCCATCGCTCTTCATCAACCGCCCCCCCCCCACCAGCTGTCACCAGCGGAATACCAGAACCTATGACACACTGACAATGTAATGTTAAAGATCCAGAACAGAACAGTTCAGTGGCTGCCAGGGCTCGGGCAGGAGGTGTGTGTGTTGGGGAAGAGGAGCGGCGAAAGAGTTCAAGGGAACATTTTGGGGTGATGGAAATGTTCTAGAAACAAGAGTACAGCGATGATGATGCCTTCACTTCTGACACATCAGTGTCTCATTGGATCCATCATCAATAACGTCTTATTATTCACATGGTCACTGTAAGAATAAAATACTTACTGTCCTGACCTTGTCTTCTTATGTTCTCTCAAGGCCATGACCTTGCATGTTCCAGGAGACACAGACTGTTCCTTGAATTTGATGCTATCCGGTGCTATTTTATACTTTATTGGTTGACTTTATTCAGTGTGCACAGGACATTGAACTGAGTGCCATCCTAACAAGCACCATCCTAATAGAACCCACCCTCAGCTACACAGTAAGGCATCAGCTACATGCAGGTAGTAGGATGAGTTAATCCATTTAACAGAGGGGCAAGGGCAGGATCCAGGGGACCCATGGCTTTGGCAATATTCTAAACAGAGATAACCAGTGACTAGGGTTCGAGGGAGTGTGGGAGGTAGTGAGAGGTGGTCTAATTCGGGGTCTATTTCCAAGGGAGAGCCTGACGGCTTTGCCAAGGATCTGTTGGGCCATGTAAGGCAGAGAGAGCAACCAGGAGGAATTCCAAGTGTTGGCCTCAGCAGGGGGAAGAATGAGGTTGCCATTTACTGAGCCGGGGCGACTGTGGGATATACCCACACTGATCTGCGTAGCTTGAAAACACATCCTGTTTTCTCAACAACCTGGCTGGGAGTTGAGACCAGAAAAATGAGTGAGACGTAGCCACTGCCCTTTAGCCCGCGAATCTGACCATGCCAATAATAGAACAGTCCTCTGAGGCTAGTTCTTCTCAAACTCATGTGACCCGCGCAGACTCTGCCTACCAAGACTCCTGCAAGCAGAGTATGTTGGTGAATGTTTAACAACTGGAAAGCTCTGTGTGTGTGTATGTGTAGAAATTCTTTTTTTTTTTAAGATTGTATTTATTTGTTAGAGGGAGAGCATAAGCAGGGGGAAGGTTAGAGGGAGAAGCAGGCTCCCCGATGAGCAGGGAGCTCGATGTGGAACTTGATCCCAGGACCCTGGGATCCTGACCTGCGCCAAAGGCAAAGATAAGCTTAATCTCTTAACTGACTGAGCTACCCAGGCACCCGTGTGTGTAGAAATTCTTGATTACTATTTTTTTTAGCTAAGAAATCACTCATGTCCATTGACGAATGAATTTAGTTTTACTATGAATGTCAATTTATATTTTTATTTACATTAATGATTAAGACAAGAGGGAAACAAGGAAAGTATATCAGACATTCACTTGTTCACCAATGATGTGAGCGATGCCTTTACTGAATCAAATGATAGTTTTCAAATACTGGAAAAATACGCCCTCATTTTGGGGGGCTATTCACAATGTAACTGCTGTAGACACAACACATTTTATGTTTAATCTGCACTGTTAACATTTTCTATCACTTTCTTAAATTTAAACAAGCAAGGGGCTCCTGGGTGGCTCAGTCGGTTAAGTGTCCAACTCTTGATTTTGACTCAGGTCATGATCTCAGGGTTGCGAGATGGAGCCCCACATCGGGATCACACTGGACGTGGAGCCTGCTTGAAATTGTCTTTCTCCCTCTGCCCCTTCCTCAACCCTTTCTCTCAAAAAAAACACAAAAAAATCTAGACAAGCAACCAAACAATCAGCTAAGCCCTGATTTGCAGTGTTTGCCAACTTTTAGGTGTAAATACCTCCACGTGGTTGATTTCAAGCTATCAAGTGACATCACTGGACACAGAGTTGGCACGAGATGGGCAGTACACATCCCGGCACAGCATTTCCTCCACACATACTGATGTAAATAGAGCAGATACAGATAATCTCAAGATCCTAGATAATCATAAAATAATAAGCAAGTGGTGAGCTTTGAGTATCTATTACCTTTGTTTTAATATATTGAATCACATGTTTGTATAATTGCATTTTAAATATCTCTGTTTACAACTGGCTAGCAAAATTTATGAAAACTTGACAATCAGATCTCGAGAGCTAGGACACACACTCCAGTACCCTGTTGCAAGCATCCAGACAGAACATCCATGCAAACCATCCCCCCACCCCAACAAAGAATCTGGGTCACATTCTGTTGTAAACTTGACATTCTTCAACCCATGCTTGTGTATCATGTTCCATAATGCAACTTCCTTTTAAAAATATACAACTATTTTCTGCCAAATCTTGCTGCTGGTTCAGGAAGATATGTCACATCTATCTTGTTTTCTATATACCACCTGCCAGACCAACAGTTATCCTGGTTTAGAAGACAGAGGTCTGTCTTAGCTTAGGCTGTTATCACCAAAAACCATGGGCTTAGTGGTTGAAACAACAGACGTTTATTTCCCATAATCCCGGAGGCTAGGAAATTGAAGATCAAGGTGCCAACGCTTTGGGTTCTGGTGACACGCTCTTCCCAGCTTACAAGTCCCATCTTCTCACTATGTCCTCCTCACCTGTTCCTTACTCAGTGTATACATGGGGAAAGCTCGCTTTCTCCGAAGGCTACACTCCCATCATGGGGTCCCACCCTCATAAACTGATCTAATCTTACAGTTTCAAAAGGACAGTAAAGGGGTTATACGAACAACTTGATACCAATAAATTTGATGACTTAGAGGAAACAGAAAAACTCCTCGGAAAACATAACTTATTCAACTATCAGAAAAAGAAAGGGAAAAGCTGAATATTTCAGTAACTATTAAAGAAACAGAATCAGGGCGCCTGGGTGGCTCAGTTGGTTAAGCAACTGCCTTCAGCTCAGGTCATGTTCCTGGAGCCCTGGGATCAAGTCCCACTTTGGGCTCCCAGCTCCATGGGCAGCCTGCTTCTCCCTCTGACCTTCTCCCCTTTCATGCTCTCTCTCACTGTCTCTCTCTCAAATAAATAAATAAAATCTTAACAACAACAAAAAAAGAAATAGAATCAATCATCAAAAACCATCCTGCAAAGAAAGAACCTCTAAGGCCTGCTAGCTTCAATGGTAATTCTACCAAACATTTAAGGAATAAATAATACATATTCTACACAAGCTCTTCCAGAGAACAGAGAAAGAGGGAATACTTCCCAATTCATTCATGAGGTCAGGGTAACCCTGTGACTGGCTTATCCTGGTGAGGGCATCAAAAGGAATAATAATGGTTGAGGATTGCTGGGACATGCAAAGTCATCTGGAAAACCAGTTTCCTTGTCTCTCCTGCCTTGCATCCCTATACAAAAGAAATACAGGCACAATGATAACCAAAACCACCGATTTCTCATGTATTAACTCATCCAGTGACGGGTACTATCACTATCACTACTTCATCCAAGTTATAGGGGAAGGATGTCCCCCATTAAATACATGTTAGAGCAACAGCAGGAGAGAAAAATAAATACGACCTTTCAAAAATTAGCTTAAGAGCTATAATTTATGTACAATCAATTGCTTTCACTGAGGTTTGACAAATGTACACACCCATACCACATCCCAATCAAGAAAGAGAATGTCACCCCAGAAAGTTCCCTTTTGCCCCTTTCAGGTCAATCCTCAGGCCCCTTCTAAAACACTGCTGTGATTTCCATCACTAGAGATTGGTTTTGCCTGTCCTTGGACTTAAATGGAATCATGCAGGATGTACTTTTGTACTTTTTGTTTGGTACAGTGCCTGTGAGATTCATGCATGTGGTTGTGTATATCTACAGTTCTTTCTTTGTTTGTGCTGAGTAGTATTCCCTCCTGTGACTGTACCACTGTTTGTGCCTCTTTCTGCTGATGGACATTTGGATTGTTTCCAGTTTGGAGCAATTATGACTAAAGCTTTTGTGAACATCCAAATGCCTCTGCTTTGGAGGTGACACCCTGCAAGTCCTTTTGTGCCTTGTATGACACATTATATAATGGGGACAGGGGAGGAGTGTTACTGATAAATTCTGGCTGTAAGGGGCTGCCTTTCAAAGGCCTGTTTTCTCCCTCTCCCTCTCCTCTCCCCTGTTCTCTCTGTTTCACTCTCTCTTCCCTCTACTCACTCCCATTCTCTCTCTCTTCCCTCCCTTGGTGTTCTTGCCAAGATGTCAACATCAGTCCTTTGCAGAAGAAAAACTCCACATATGGCCCATGTCAGCTGGGGAAGTGACCCAAGGCAAATGGCAGGAATTGGGAAGTTGATCCTTGGCCAGCAGGAGCCAGTAAGTGGGTCAAGAGTGTGTTTCATTACCTTGCTGGTTAGTTAGGGATGGGAGCAGGGCCAAGGTGACCCCAAATAGCTTCCCTACCGCAGCTGGGCTTCCTGTGGGCAAATGGATCCAGAACTGCCAGCTGGATGCCAGACATCTGGTGGGGAATTAATAAGTATTACCACCCCTCACTCCCCATCTCTGCCAGGCCTTGAGAACAGAACTGACCCCCAGAGAGCCAAAGTCTCCCAGGAGGCTTAGAGGCAAGGAACTGGGGCCCATGCACACTAAGTGGTGGGCTCTCAGAGATCGAGCAGGCTGAGCCAGTTCCCACCTCCAGGCCTTTGCACCTGCTGTCCTCTCTGCCTGCCCCCTCGACCCTGATCTCGGTCCAGCTAGCTCCTACTTGCCGTTTGGCCCTCATCTCAAAGGTCGCCTCTTTGGGGAGTGACCTGACCATGTGATCTGACCATGCAATCAATTGTGGTCTGATTTCCATTGTCTGGCCTTGTTTTTGTCAAGCAGTTCTCAATAGCTCAGGTATTTCTTGTTTGTTGCCTTATTATTTCCTTCCCCCCACCAGACCATAAGCTTCATACAAACACGACCCTTGTCTTTGTTTGTTCTCTGTCTCCAGGGCCTCAGTGGATATTTGTTGAATGAATAAATACATGATGTAAATCAGGCAGCACAAACTCAAGTACAGGGGACCATTTAATGAGTGAAACAGGCTGGCACAAGAAAAAAATCACATCGCTATCTCACGTCTGATTGGCACTTTGGGCAGTGCCATTATTTTAGTAGCAGGGAAATGCCCAGGCTTGATGATAAATCACAGTTGGGACTGGGCCTCCGAGTCAGGAATGCAATAGGGAGGAGTGGGGACTGCAGCAAACAAGGGGAGGGTATTGGCCCCTCTAAGAACAGCAACTCCTGCTCAGCTTCTGGTTGTTGCCATGAGAACAAGAGCCCCACGATGCCTGATCTCCTCTGATTTTTCAAAAGCAGCTTGAAACTGTGTTTTTATTGGAACATCTCACAGTTTTGAAAGATTTGCTCATTAAGAAAGTGTCGGCAGAAAACCCACATCCTAAAACACTACCAAACCCGTGGTCACTGGGTTATGACCTTTAGTCTAAATAGTTTTAATCGGTGTGAAAGTCCAGAAACGTGCTCACACATACACAATTCTGAATCTGATTCAGGTTGTTCACAGATTCCTAGGGATTGTGGGATGCTCTATTTAAATCTCTGCTCCATTTTTAAATTCTTATTTTACAGGTATAGAAACCGATGGGACGCCTGGGTGGCTCAGTTGGTTGGGCGGCTGCCTTCGGCTCAGGTCATGGTCCCAGCATCCTGGGATCAAGTCCCACAGCGGGGTCCTTGCTTGGCAGAGAGACTGCTTCTCCCTCTGCCTCTGCCTGCCACTCTGTCTGCCTATGCTCACTCTCTCTCTCTCTCTAACAAATAAATAAATAAAATCTTTAAAAAAAAAAAAAAAGAAACCGAGGTCTGCAGAGGGGCAGTAATGTCTTGAGGATGACACAGGGCGTGAGAGCTGATCTCCCTGCACTCAGGCCTGGTTACCATTTAAATGGTGGGCCAGGGGGCGTGGTGGGGGGGAGCCACGATTTGACCTCAGCCCCCAGCACATCCGCCTCCCCTCTGCCTCCATGGTGAACTCAGACCAGCCACCTGGCCCCATGGAGGAGGGTCGGTCTGCCTGTCTGCAAATGGAGACTTCCCTTGATCCCTCAAGGGCAGATTAGGGTAGAAGCGTGGAGTCACATGATCCCAGGGCCCTGTTCCTTTGAATTTTAACTTCTGGAGTTTAGAGGTCGGGGCAGGTGTCTGATCCTGCCAAGAATCATTTTCTAGGTCATCTCAGAGTCAGCAATTTGCCTCTTTGCCACTTGGTTCTGTCTCAAGGCTCCGCTTCAGGAGATGGAATCTTGTTGAGGGGACCCAGGGTAGATGGAATCACTGCTTCCAGTGAAATTTGTTGCAGCCACCCAGGCCCTCGCCTCTGCCACCGGAAGCTGGTACCATTCGGCTGAAACCTCCAGGGGTGGATGAGCCTAAAGGAGGCTGCTACCCGAGGAGACAGGTGTCGGAAGCTCTTGCTGGTCCTGACTATCAAGGTTGACACAGAGGCCAGATTTGGGGCGAACTTGATATGGAGGGGGTTGAGCAATGCTGAAATGGAAAGGAAAAAAGTGCCAAGGGAATCTCCGGGACTGGCTGTCGGCATACAGAGCTCCCAGTCACATGTGGCCATACACATGCGAATTCATTAAAATGGAATGAAATTTGGAATTCCAGGTTCTTGGTCAAGAGAGCCACATTTCAAGTGCTCAGTAAGTAGCTCCTTGAGACTAGTATCCGCCCCTCTGGATAGAGCAGGTAGAACACTTCATCATCACAGAATGTTCTGGTGGACGGAGCTGCTCATTTGGCTTAAAGGCCCAGAAGTCGGCCTGCAGTGGCTCTGTTTCAGAATCCGAAGGCAGGCCACTGAGTGAACCCTCAGCGTGAGATCGTTCACTTGCAAACAGACAAGAGAATGAGGGGTGCCCAGGTGGCTCAGCTGTTAAGTGTCTGCCTTCGGCTCAGGTCATGTTCCCAGGGTCCTGGGATCGAGCCCCGAAGTGGGCTCCCTGCTCAGCAGGAAGCCTGCTTCTCCCTCTCCCACTCCCCATGCTTGTGCTCCCTCCCTCGCTGTGTGTCTCTGTCAAATAAATAACTAAAATCTCTTAAAAAAAAAAAAAAGGAAAAGAACACAGTGACCCTGGGATGTTACCTCACCGAGGACCCCATTAGAACGAGTGTGCTCAAGAGCACTTGGAAAATGCACTTAACAGGCGGGCTGTTGCAGGAGTGAGATTATAAATACACATCTATTTCTTCGTTATTATGCCCTACTTTCCAAATTTCAACCACAAATACCATGTTTTTTTCTTGACAAAGACATTCTCTGAAGATACAAGCAATCTATCTGTACAACTCCGGGGTGGTACTTTCCCTCTCTAAGGATTACTAGATAGTTCATTGTCATAGAGCAGACATTTGAGGCCAGCCTGCTTTCTTCCTCCTCATGGCTCACCTGAAGTTTTTGCCTCCACATCCGTACGATTTTGTGTTTAACCCTCCAGTCTATTAGCACCACCATGGAATATATATATCTCAGTGTCGACGAGTCTCTGTAAGTTTTTTTCTGGGAGACAGAAAATCTGCATATGTTCTGCTTTAGTTTCAAAGAAGTCTTCTGCCATTAAGGATTCGAGTGGAGACGGTCCCCAACTTTTGATGGTTTCACTTAATGATTTTTCTCCATGAGAATGGCGCAAAAGCAACATGGCAGAAACCGGGCTTCGAATTTTGAATTTTGATCTTTTCCCAGACCAGAGATATTCGGTGCGATGCCCTCTCCTGCCTTCTCTCAAAACTGGGCAGCAGCCTCGGGCACAACTCGCGGTCAGCCCCTCAACCACACGTGCACACACAACCATTGTGCCCCCGTGCAACCATTCTGCTTTCCACCGCAACACTGCGCTAGAGGACTCCGCCGCACTGCAGGCGAACGTGAGTGTCCCGAGCACTGTCTAAGGCCGGCGAGGCTGAGCTGTGACGTTCGGTAGGTTAGGTGTCATAAATGCACCGGTGACTCACGATATTTCCAGCTCACCGTGGGTTTGTCGGATGTAACCCTGTCGGAAGTGGAAGAAGAGCTGTACTATTTTCTGTTCTATTTGTTCTGTTCCTTTATTTCAGCTTGAGCAACACCAATTATACAGAAATTGGCTCTCCTTTGCCATCCATGTTGATCATTTCCCCTCATCCTTTCTTACTTTCTTTCCCATCTCATTTTGCTCTATCTCCGTCAGCCTGTACAGCACGTCCTAGAGAACATCCCTGATTATGTTTTTATTTTATATTTTATGCTTTCTTTCCTTATTATGTTTTTGCTCTTTCTCCATCTTGCTGCTTCTAATGTGGCTTCTCTAATAGAGCAGAGCAGTTTTGTCTCTTCCACCTGCTTCCAGGACACTGGTTTATTTGTTTGTTTTTCATGTCCTTCTGCTTTCAGTCTCTTCTTTGGCCCTTTTATTTCACATCTTGAGATTTATTTTAGGAAGACCATCATTTCTTGAAAACTTTTTTCATATTTCACAGAGAAATGACTGTTCAATAGTTTCTCCTAGTTGATAACACAGATCTTCCAGTATTTCTTTTTTTTTAAAGATTTTTATTTATTTTTTTGACAGACAGAGATCACAAGTAGGCAGAGAGGCAGGCAGAGAGAGAGGAGGAAGCAGGCTCCACGCTGAGCAGAGAGCCTGATGTGGGGCTCGATCCTAAGACCTGGGATCATGACTTGAGCCGAAAGCAGAGGCCCCAACCCACTGAGCCACCCAGGCGCCCCAATCTTCCAGTATTTATTCTTTGTCTACTTTGTATTTGATGTTCTCTGACTTCTTATTTCTCATACTGCCTTTTCACAGGTCCCATGCGGCTCCTCATCACAGAACGGGGGCCATCCTTCTCAGGCGAATTCTTTGTGAAAGACCAGTGCAGGGAGAGGGATGGGAGGGGAAGTTGAGGCAGCAGAGGGGTCTAAGCATCAGCACCACTGATTTTCCCAGAACCCTGTCTCACCAGCACTGCCCTGGACTATGTCTCCACTCTAACCAGTGGGCTCAGTATGGAGACTAAGTGTGAAGACCCAAGAACGTCACGGTGCTTTGGTTTTGAGCTTTGCGTCTCTTTGGCTGAGAGACTGAGAACCATTCCCACCATACAGTGGGTCACTATCCCTCCTTGCCCTTCTCCCTGCCACCTGAACACCTGCTTTGGGCCAAGCAGCATCGAGCCTCCTCATCCAGCTCACCCGAACTCGGTACTGTCACATGTGTCTCGGGGACTCGCACGCCTCGGGCTTAGCTAGCATTCCCAAGGGCTCAGAGAGTAGAAAAATCCTCTGGGAGAGTCTGTGCCCTGCCCAGGAATGGCAGAGGCTTGTGTCACTCCTGGTCTCGTGCCACGTGGTCCAAACCCCACCACCAGTGTCCGCGTCGTCTGCACACCCCTGGGGAGGTGTTGTGGTCTGGCATCTTTCCTCAGGATGGCACGTGCCTCTCCCGTTGCTGCTCTCTGTCGCTGTTTTCAGACTACTTCAGAAAGGTGAATGGAATAGAAAAGTCTGGATCTCATCAACTTAAACCACGAGTGCCTTCCACCTAGGGATGTTGTATAGGAAAGGACTATCTTGCCTTTTGTGTGCCTGTCTTTGCACACACGGGAGAAGTAGCATGGGTGCTGGAAAGAGGCAGCCCTGAATTAGAAATGCAATCCTTCCACACTCGGGCTGTCTGATCCGGGTATTCAGGGGCCTCAGCCTCGGTTTCCTCATCTGCAGGAGGCACGTCATAACAGCACCTGCCTCGCAGAGTGATGTTTTTCATGTGCGATAACCAGTGTCCCAGTGATAATTATGTGAGAATATGCCATTAAATATGAGCTCTCGTTATGTTTTATACAAGTTCAATTTCTGGAAGGTAGGCTTCAAAAAGACTGTTCTTAATTCTTAAAAAAAAAAAAAAGAAATCTTAAAATACGAGAGCTGGAATGAACCCAAGATCATTTAATCCAGTGGTTCTCCACAGGGGGTGATTGTCCCCTGGAGGGCATTTGTCTGGGGACATCTGGGGTTGTCATGATGGGGAGGCTACTACTCGTGTCTAGTGGGTAGAGGCCAGGATGCTGTTAAACCACTCACAGTGCACAGGATGGCCTCACGACAAAGGAGTATTTGTTCCCAGTAGCATCAGTGGCTTGCCTGGGGTCACACAGCGAGTAAGAGGTAAGGACTTGTTTTACCTTGTTTCATTGAAAGACTGTTGTGCCTGGAGCTTTACCAGGCAGAGGAGATAGGAGCAGGGCTGGACAGGGGTGAAGCAAGTACCCCTTGACGACAGTGAGCCCAGCTTCAACTCTGCTCCCTGGGTGCCTCTCCAGGCTTCCACTAGTCCTGGCCCTGGGTGGGAGCAAGAATGGGGACCGGGGGTGTCGGGGTTTGCCACCACAGTCCCTGACCCTGACCTACTCATGCCAATCCGACCTAGGCATTTCTTACAGGAAGGCTTATAATCCCTCCCACCAAGGAAATTCCAGCTTCTCAGGTTAGCCAGTCTGTTACTACAGGGAGTAAAGTCTGCAGACAAAATGCACAGAGATGAGGGGGGAGAAAGAAGAAAATGCCATGTCAGGTGGTTAATTTTTGAGCTGGGGAATGATTTCCAGACAGACACAAGGCCACTTTTTTCCACTGCCCCCTTGCTTGCCCCCTTAGCTCAGCAAATGTCCTCTGAAGCCAGGGGCAGGAGCTGTGCAGAAACCGTATCCTTCCCTCCCCTGCCACCATCCCTCCTGTACCCCATCTCCCCACTGAATCACAGCAGACATTTTCATCAGGACACTGTGGCATGGCCAGGCTCTCAGCGGGCACCAGTGGTGGCTCCATGCCAGGCAGAAAGCGGGATGGCCGGCCCTTCAGGGAGCAGGCCTGGGGCCAGCTACCCATGGCAATGCCCTCCAGCTGCCCACAAAAGGCCCCTTCCTCAGGGGTGTGCAGGGCTGACTGTGGGAAGCCCTGAACGCTAGCAAGGCAGAAGCCTTGCTTAATACTCTCTGTATTCTCTCATGACCTCCAGCCGAGCGCCTGTGCCTCAGACAGAACCCCCGGAGCCACTGAGGGCCAGAAGCTTCGTGGCTCAGGTGCTCACTCCTAGTGGGAAAGACCTCAAGCAGGCCGCCTCCCCTCTCAGAGCCCCACTTTTCTCACCGATAGCAGGAGAGGAATGATGTCACTGTCACCCAGGTGGGATAGCACGTGGAAGATGGCCAGTCCCCAGGAGGCAGAAGCAGTTGGGAACAGCAGAACAAGCAGTGGCCAGGGAGCTAGGACATGGGGGCTGAAATCTGGGTCTGACCCCAAAAAGCAGAAGACCCTCTGAGTTATGCTGCTGGCATCCTGAGCCAGAGTGCCTGGGTTCAAACCCTGCCTCCATTGCTTCCTGGAGGAAGTAATTTAACTCTACACCTTGGTCTCATCTGGAAAATAGGGCTGATGCTGATGACAAGAATTTCAACCTCTGAGTTACTGTTACAAGGATTAAGTAAATTCATGCAGCCAGAGTGCCGGGAGCGATGCCCAGCAGAGTCAGCGATTCACAAAGCGTTACCCACTACCGACAAGCTCTGTGCTTTGAGACACTTTCATGCCCTCTTTGCTTTTCTTTTACTTTCTTGGCCTTTGAAATGGGACATTTCATCCTGACGATCTGTGAGGTACTTCAGGTCTGCCATGTAAGGATGAAGGCAGCGATTCTAGGGGGCCCACGGATATGGACCCCAAAGGGAAGGGAGTGTGGTGCACACACACAACAGGGCCCGGGAAAGGGGAGAGAACTTGAGATGCCCACAGGTACCTGGGCATGAGGCCTCCACTTCAAAAGGAGGAGTCCAATAAAGCCAGCCAGTGCTCAGGGACACAGGGCCACCAGGAAGGCCACGGTCCTGGCAGAAAATCCTAGGCTACCCATCAACAAGATGTGAGCTCTGGACTGACAAGCATCCCTCTGAGTCGCTGGGTCCATAGCACATCAGGAGGCATGTTACACCAGCCTGTGAGAACTGGGAAGGAGATCAAAGGGAATGTGGCCATGGCCCTTCCGTGAGAGCCTGTAGGCTTGGTGCATGTCCCCTCTCTCCCCTCCCGCCCCCACTCTCTTCAGTGATTCTCCGTCATTGCCTCAGGGGGACACCACAGCTACTCAACGTGGCTCATGCACTGAGCCCTGCGATGGGCCAGGTGGCTTCCCATGGATTCCCTGGTTCAACCCTATCCACAGATCCAGGAGGCCACCACAGCTGTCCCCCGTCTGCCGTGGCTCAGAGAGCTCGAGGGACTTGTCCCAGTTGTGCCTGGGCACAGGTGCCAACTTGTGCCTTGGTGTGAGCAAAGGATGGGAAGGATAAAGTGACCCTTCCCTGAGGGCCTCTCCCGGCCAGCCACCAGGCATGCCTCGGACACACGGTAATGCACCTGCTCCGCACGTGCCCCTGTCTAGAAAGGAGAAAGCAGACACAGAGAGGGACCGCGGCTCTCGTCCATGTGCGTGCCTCCAGCCAGGGATGAAGTGAGATTCCCACCATGTGGTCTGAGCCCAGGGCCAGGCCCAGCTTTGAGGATAATGTGACCGTTAACAGCCAGCCCGTACTGAGCGCTCACCTGGGCGGGTGCTGGGCTGAGCTCCCTACACGGATTGTGACTTTTGTTCCACACACACGCTCTGGTAGGTCCTATTAAAGAAAATGAAAGGACACTCCACAGAACAGTACATTACAAGCCCTGTCACATCTGCTATGGGTCTGCTCAGTCTTGACGGTCAGCAGAGCTGAGGTGTAGGTGCCCATTTTCTAGAGGAGGAGACTGAGACATAGAGTTAAACCGGAAACTAGCCCAGGGTGACCCAGAGGGAAACAGTGGAGGCAGCCCAGAAGTCTGGTCTCTGATTTCCTACCAGGGCTCCCCACTACCTTCTCCCGTGCCTGAAAATACCTGAGGCAGCAGTTAAGAGCCACCTGTGTCCATCTGGGCTTACGACTCAAGGGGGAAAGGAGGAAAAAGTGGAGGGGGGTCTCCTCAGGAGACCTCTGAGGCCACCTCTCCCTCCTACCATTCCTCTGGACTGGATTGGTTAGACCCCTGGACTCATTAGGTGTTCTAACAAGTTCAAGTTCTCAGCCATTCATTAAAAGTGTTCCTGGGGCAGCTCACACATCACGGCTGTCCAAGCCTCACTAATCATTCGAGAGCCAGGACAGAGGGGTGGTGTGGGTGCGAGCCCGCTGGACCCGTGAGGCACCGGCGGACTGACTCAGCCCAAGGAGGACAGAACACGTTGTTCTGAAAAAAGAGAGCCACCCACTGTGTAACCCTGGAGAGATCCTTTTCTTCTCCAGGCCTCAGTCTCCCCATCTGTCCAGAGGGCCCTTCAGTTCCCAACATGGGGCAGGGGTACACCTAAAGCCCCCCTCAGGGCTTCTCTACCTCCTCCTGCTCCTCAGAGCCCCTCCATGTCTTTGGGGGCCTGTACCAACAGGAGCCCTTTCTCTGGCTGAAAGTGAAATCAGGCCTAAAGGCACTGGGGGAGGGTGTGACTCTAAATCCCAGCTAGGCCCTTGAACTTAGTTTCTCCATGATTGGGGGACCAGGGGTCTGTCTCCTGAGAGGGGTTGTCTTAAGGCCCTGGGAAGATCATTTGATGAACACTTGCCACCCTCCTACCTCAGTACCTTTGCACCTGCTCTTCCCTTGCTCTTCCTTTATATGTGCTCAGCTTTGATCAACTATCTTCTCCTTTAGGTATTTGTTCAAGTGTTCCCTCCTCAATGAAACCTCCTGACTCTACAGTTGCACTACCTCCATTATCAGCTCCCCACTCCCCTCCCCTTTTATTCTCATCATCATCGGCCATAGACCTCTCACCATCATACCATAGACCTTACTTGTTTGACTGGTTTTTTTCAATGTCTCCCTCTCTAGAATATCAGTTCCATAAGTATAAAGATTTGTAAAAAATAAAATAAAAAAAAATTTTTTAAAGTATAAAGACTTGTGACTATTGGGTTCACTGCCATGTACCTTTGGAATAGTAGCTGGCATTGAGTAGGTGCTCACTTAATAGTTTTGGACTGAATGTATTAATTACTTGTGGACAGCACCTGGCACACAGGAAAGAGCCGTTTTTATTCCACATTCATTCTGGACATATTTATTAAGCACCTACTGTGTGCCAGGTGTCAGAAGATACATTGGTGAACGAACAAGATGGTCAGGGTCCCTACTTGTACTTCACTATTTGTACGGCACTTTACTGTTTACAAAGCCCTTGGCTTCCCTGGCTCCTCACCACGGCCCCCTGAGGTAGGCAGACCCATCAGACCGAGGAAACTGAGTCGGGCACGTGCTCTCCTCCTGCTCACGAAGCAAGTTCTTGGCCAGGCCGGCATCTATCCTAGGTCAGCTGAGGCCATATCCTGCACACCCACTACTCTGCCTAACCTCCAGCAGGCACTGGGAGTCTTCCCTGCCCCTACCGTGTTCAATTCGCTACCGTTTCCCATCACCCCACCCGCACTCCAATCCAGCTGGCCCTGCTCCGGACATCCTGAGAGCCCCTGTGTCGCATGTTGGGGGAAGCTGGCCCCTACTGCTGAGGCTGACCTGGGAGGTTTCCAAGCCCCTTCTGACCGTCTGCTGCTCACATCCCTCCCTTCTCAGGCCTCTGGGGTTCTAGGCTTCAGGCCAAGAATAAAGGGTCTTTCTCTGATAAGCATTATCTCATTTAATCTTCTAAACAGCCCCAAGGAGAAGAGCTTATTCCATTCTATAAGGGAGGAAACAGAAGCTCAGAAGACCAGAAAACTCACACAGTGAGTGGGGAGGAGACCAAGAGGACCCAGGAGCAAGCCTCATCCTCCATAAAGCATTTCCACACCCCTGGATCCACAGGCTCATTTGTAATGCAAATATTACTACTACTAATAATAAAATAACATTAATAGCAACCGTTTCCTTAGCACCTCTTATGTTCCAGACACAGCTCAAAATATTTAAGGTATGAGCCAATCTTCACAACACCCTTGTGAGGAAGATCCTATTAGTGTCCTCATTTTACAAAGGAGGAGCTGAGGCACAGACAGGCTAAGTCACTTGCCCAAGATCACACAGCCAGGAAGAAGGAGAGCAAGATGAGTCCAGGAAGTCTGGTGTCTGCGTTCCCACTCTCACGATGCTCCCTCCCACTTCAGAAAATGATTTGGGGAGGGGCGCAACAGCCCAGGGATTCTCGACAGACCACTTTTTTAGACGCAGAAAGCCAAGGTCTGGAGGCAAAAGGCCGGGAGCAGGAAATGGAGCCAGGCCTCACAGGCTGAGGACACAGGTGGGTTTAGCAGGGATGAGAAGGCGCTCTCAAAACAGGTCTCAGTCTCTAGCCACCAACAAGAGCTGGGAGATGCCCCTCGAGCTGGGTGCCGCACCAAGCCTCTGCCAGGCTCCCTAGGCCTGGACACCCCACGTTCTCGTCCCAGACACCAGAGCCCCTCAGACTCATTTCCCAGCAAACTGCCTACATGTCTAGGTTTGGGTTCTGCTGGCAAATACCCCGCTCGGGCCCCACCGAGTTTTGCTAAGTTCCAGCCCTTCATAGAAAAGGGGTCGCAGGGATGCCTGGGTGGCTCAGTCGGTTAAGCGGCTGCCTTCGGCTCAGGCCATGATCCCAGCGTCTTGGGATCGAGTCCCACATCGGGCTCCTTGCTCTGCGGGGAGCCTGCTTCTCCCTCTGCCTCTACCTGAGTTCCTGCCTATACTCTCTATCTCTCTGACAAATAAATAAATAAAATCTTAAAAAAAAAAAAAAGAAAAGAAAAGGGGTCGCAGAGAGGTAGGGGCAGGAGGAATGTTCCTTCACTCTCCCCTGCCCCCCAGGCTTCCAGAGCCAGCTGCGGGGGCGAGCAGCTGTCAGGAGAGAAACATGCAGGCAGCTTGTGAACTTATGGGGACATGGGGACAATCGGGGCTGTGGGTGGCAGCAAACAAGGGCTTCTCTTGTTTCTCCCAGCCAAGGGAAAGGTGTCGCCTGCTGGAAGCCCCAGGGCCGAGGGGACAAAGGGTCAACTCCACTCAGTGCAGCCAGGAGCCACTCTCTGAGCCGGGCTGGGAGACCAGGGTATTCTGCCTTGACTGACGGGTCCCCCATTTTCGAATCCCCTCCACCCCGTGAGGGCCCCTCCAGCCAGGCCCTGTGCTGCGGGCAAACACTTCCTCTTACGGACTGTTTTCCTGGCCGAAAATGGGATCTGACTGTGCCTGCCTCCCAGGCCGGTCGGGGGTCAAAACTTCGAACACGTTCAAGGCAGGTTTCTGGAGCTCCGCACAGCCGCCGTTGGGGGCCTGAGGTCTTTGTCGCGGGGGACTGTCCCCTGCACGGTAGGGTGCTTTGCAGCACCCTTGGCCTCCACCCACCACCTCCATCGCCCTGTGACAACCAATAATGTGTCCAGACTTTGCCAAAAGTCTCCTGGGGGGCAAAATGCTTGAGAATCACTGATTTAAAGCATTTCCCAGAGCCTAGAACATAGCAGGTGATCTGTCCATGAAGTTGGGCAACATCTATCAAGACCTTTACCAAAATCATCGGTTATTATCACATCTGTTTACAGATGAGAAAACAGAGGCACGGAGAGGTTAAGTAACTGGCCTAAGATGACACAGCATATTAAAAAGCCAGGATTTGAACCCAGACAGCCAAACCCCAGCTCCGATCTATCATGCTTGACCACCCACATTAGTTCCTATCTAGAGAGCTCCCCTAGATTTCCAAACTCCTACTCGGGTTAGGATGACATTATCTCTCTTCTAGGCAGCTTTTCCTGATGCCTCTGACAATATGCAACCCCATCACTTCCTTCCCCCTTTGCCTCCACTGAACCATGAAGGAGTGTGGGCCTTCGACAAGGCAGACCAAGGGTCAAATGCCAGCCCCACTACTCATTCAATGACCTTGAGGAGCTGGGCAAGTGGTTTCCCTTCTCAGCCTTGACCTTTCCATCTATAAAATGGATCTATCACCCCTGCTTCACACATTGTGGCTAAGAACACAGACTGCAGAGCTAGAATGCTAGGGTCTGAATCCCAGCTCTGCTGCTTCCAAGCCTTGGGCATTTGGACAAGTGACTAAACCATTCTGTGCCTCAGTGTTCCCATCTGTGAATGTGGACAGTAACAGCACCTGCCCCACAGAGCCATGGTGAGCACAATGAGCTAGCAAGCCTGAGTGCTTTGAATGGTGCCTGGCACATCATTCGCACTGGGAGGTGTTGGCTATGACTCTTAGGAGCCTTTTGGGGAGCAGAGAAGGGGGCATGAATAAGGCATGTGGCCCAGGACACCAACAATCTTGAATTCACTTCCTACACCCTCCCAGGGACTCCAGCACACTCCTGTAAGACAGCTTAATATGCTTGAAATCAAATCCCCATCTTGGCCTGGACTGCTGGTAAGGACTCATGCAGGAGAGTGGAGCAAAAGGGACAGAGGTACAAGACAGCCGCTGGGCCTGTGGCCCCCTCAGGCATTTTCCTACTTCTTTATCAGCTGGGAATCGCTATTCTGTCCCATGTGTCAGTGCTTCCCTCCACCCAACAACACAGGCTCCTCCCCATTGGTTGCCCCTCGCCTGTAAATTTCAGGGACAAGTAGCAGAGCCAAGAGCCTGGTACCCCCAGTATGCAGATAAGAAGAGCAAGGGCCAGTGTCCCATGCATCAGACCCTTTCAAGTCTTCCCAGCAGGTAGGTTTCAGGATGCCCACTTTGCAGGTGAGAAAATCAAGGCTCAGGGGAGGGAAGTGACTTGCCAGGAGGTGCTTTGAGCTGTGGCCTTGTGTGTCTCTTCCCCAATGCATCTCAGCTGGAGAGAAGGGCTCGGGAGTACGTGTGCAACTCGTCCCAGTCCCCAGCCTGGTCTGGCTTTGCTAAGGTGCTGACTTTGTGTCTTCAAGGTCTGGGTGGGGCAGGGGGCGGGTGGTGTCCAAAAATCCTGCTCATCGATCCAGAGGGCCAGAGGGCCAGAGGGCACTCTCCTGTCGAGTCTGGTCAGGAAACGATCTCCCTGCTGCATCACCAGGAATCACATTGGCCTGTTTACACACCTGGCAGGAGCTCCAGGCAAGTGGAAAGTTGGCTGGGCCTCAGAGGAGCGGCGCAGAGGCCAAGGGGTCTGTGTGGGCAATGGGTCAGACCTGGCCAGAGAGCGTGTAGGGGCACAGATGAAGGTTCTGGGACCGTCTGGCTGGGAGAGGCTGAGAAAGTCTCTCCAGGCCCTCTCTGGGCCTTAGTCCTCCCAACTGAAAAAGGGAGAGCTAGATGTACTGAATCCAGCTCAAACCTTCCACAAAGGGGCAGCAGTCTGGGGTTTTTGAAAGTGCATGTCTTCTGAAATCAGGGCCACCTTGGTTCAAGTCCAAATTCATTCATTCACTTGTTTACTGAGTACCTATCACGTGTCAGATGCTGTCCTAGGCACAGGAAGGGGGGCTATGGGGAACAAGCGATGCCCTCACATTGCCCACTGCCTACTTGGGGAGTTAGACAGTGAACAAATAATGGCCATTTCAGATTGGGATGAATTCCATGAAGGAAATAAAACAGGAGGCTGGTTTAGAGAATATTTGGTGGGATAAGGAGGACAAGTATTCTTGAGAAGGGATAATCAGGGAGGACTCCTCAGAAGAGGTACAATTAGGGCTAAGACTTCAATGACCAGAAGGATCGATCTGTGGAAGATCAGCAGCAAGAGCACCCCAGGCAGAGAGAACAGCAAATGCAAAGGCCCTGAGGCAGGAAGAAGGTTTTAGACTTGAAGAACCAAAAGAAGACCTGTGAGGCTCCATCACGGTGAGAGAAGAGTACGGAAGACTGAATCAAGCGTGTGTTCTAATTTCTGAATTTGATGCTCTGACATCCTGGGACTTTGATAACTCTGGAAGGTCACCCGCTACCAGGGCTAGCTAGTTCTTAGAGATAGTAAACAACTCAAGGTATTTTTCCAATGTAAACCACCAATCCAGAGCCCACACCCCAGCCACCTCTTTTACTGGGCTCTCTCACTCCAGGCCACAATCCATCCTCCTGCCTCAATCACTGAGAGAGAGCCAGGTACCAAACAATTGGGGACAGCCTCTGTCCTAGAGCTCACGGAAATTATTTGCACCAGCCAACCCTAAGCCTGCTTACCCTGACCTACCCATTCCTTAAGTACTTAATATACTGCCAGATAGTGATAAAGACCATGACAAAAGGTAAGGCAGGGAAGCAAACAGAGTGTAAAAGATTTTTTTACCTCTCTGTTAGATAAGGTGGTCAGGAAGGCCTTTGAAGAGGGTCGTCTTTAAGCACTGATAAACGAAGTGAGAAAGCAAGCCTTGCAGATATCTGGGGAAACAGCAGTTCAGACAGAGGGAACAGCAAGTGCAAAGACCCTGGGGTGAGAGCAATTTTGAGATATTTAAGAAAGAGGCAAGGTCAGTATGGAAGCAGAGGGAGCAAGGGGGCCAGAGCTCCCAGTAAATGATCAATAAATATTCACTGTTAATAATCTTCATTGAGGGCCAACTGGGATCTGAACAGAAGCAAGGGAGCTTGATTTTGGATTTCCCTTACCCTTTAACTAGAAGTTAGGCTCAGGGATTAAATATTGCTAGATAAAACATGATGGCCAGAAGCCTGAAATGGGGGATCAGTGGACAAAGATAGAGGGGTGAAGGCGCTCTCTCCCCTACCCTGCCACCTCCCTCACAGTGAGGCCTCAGGCAACTCACTTCCTTCTCTGGACCTCGGTTCCCTCTTCGTGGAAGTTGAACTAGAATGAGCTTCCGGTTCTAAGCACTGTGACGGGCTCCAACAGTAGCAGCTGACATTTACTGAGTGCTTACCACGGGACAGCACTTGAGGCGAAGTGCCTCAGGCATAGGAACACACTTCAGTAGGATTAGACCCAATCTCCAGATGAGTAAACTGGGGCTTAGGACTGGCCATTTCAATGTAGCTCATTCCACCAAACACCACAAGCATCTCTCCTTTCCGCTCACAGTTGGCTTCAAAGATCCCTCCAGGGAAAAAAAGAAAATGTGTAAAGGATAGACTGCAAAAGAAACAAATTGTATGTGCATCTAAGACATAGCTTTTGCCAAGTTTGCCAATAAACCTATTCTTGATCACAAAATCCTGCAAGGAAAGGCCTACAAATAAATCCTTTTTATCAGATGAGGGACCACTTCAGAGAGCTTCATGAAGACACTGGATTCTTTCCTCCCTCTCATTCCTTCCAAAGCAAAGCCCCAGTTTGATAACTTGTCCTTAATACCTCTCTTGAGCATTTGCCTCCCTAGACAACACAGAAAGGGAAGACCTCAGGCCCTTGGCTTCAAGCAGGCAGCAGTGTGTAGCCAGAATCAACCAACATTGGATATTTTTTTATTGCTACTTTTCTTCTATTAGTCATTTGTGATCCCGGTTTTCATACATGGTCTTTGTATTAACTTTTCTCTTTAAGTCACTGTATTTAAGTGTTTTGAAAAGGAGGGGAGGGTAGCAAGGTAGTAATGGTGTAAAAATAAAGGGGAGGGCATGATAGGAATATAATTAATATTGAGCAGAGTAAGGGGATCTGGTAAAAATGTTGTGGGCAGTATTTGGATGATGGAAACTAAATCAGACTGTAGTCCATTTTGGGGGTTCCCTGTCTGAGCTCTTTGGGTTCAATGAGATAATACACACTTAAAGCACTAGGAAGGTAATCAATCCATGAGGTTGGATCTGGGGGGTTTTCTGGGAAGCCCCTGTTAAGGGAAGACTAAGGGTCTCCAAGAACCCTGGCCACCCTGTCTTCCAAAACTCAGGACCAAGAGAAGTGACTGACACAATGTTTAGTAGCTGTGTGACTTCAGGAACATCACCTAACTTCTCTGTGCTTTTTTCTCCTCATCTGTAATAATGGGGATAATCATTATTCCCTTTTCTTAAGGCTGATGTGAAGAGTAAATAAACTAAAATTTGAAAACCATGTAAGACAACATAGGCTAAATGGGAAAACAATTTTTAAGTTATTATTATTATTATAAACTCACACTACACTTGGCACCATATAGGACAATTTCTATATGTTCTCCTAATTAAGTCTCATAAAGCCCGTGGGAAAGGTGTGAGTCCTTGTTTCACAAATGAAGGAACAGAGGCTCAGAAATGCAAAGCTGCCCATCTCAGAGTTTCAGAGCCAAGACCCAAATGCAGGCCTTCTCAGTGCTATGGTCCATGCTCTATCCATCCTTTGATTTCTCTGGGCCTCCGTCACCCAGGTACAGCACAGGAGAGGTGAAGCATACCTTTGGCATTGAATTTAAAAGTAGGAAGTTATGGCACAGGCACATTATATGATTTCACAGGGCCCGAAGGATAACCAGAGAGGAAGATGATCTTGTGGTCACGTTATCGGTGAAGAAACTGGAGAACAGAGAAGTAAAATGCCTTGCCCAAGGTCCCAGAACAAGTATGTGAAATGAAAATCCAGTTCTGATTCCAAAGACTCAAAACTGGGAATGAAATGATCACTTTCCTCATCACCCACCTAAATCCCACCCACCCAAGAATTAAGCAAAAGCAAAAAAGTGGGCCTCTGACCATCTAGGTGTACTACCGTCCCCTTAAAAGATCTGCTATCCCAGAATCAGTCTGCTGCTAGCAGCAAATTAGGAAAGGGGCTCTTTCTCGGGCAGATCCAGTACCGCACCAGGATACACAGTTGGGCAGATGGAGTACAGGTTGGTTCAATCTCCTCTTGCCAACTCAAGCCACCTTGTGCAGTCCACAGCCTGTGCAACACCCTGTAGCATTCCCACCAGACTATCCCCCCAATCCCTCTTCTTCAAAGCATCCTTAGAGTCATCTGTAAGTACCCACTGCAAGAACTCATCTTGGCCACATGGTCAATCTGGTTACATTTGCTCTCAGTGGGTGTGGGTGCAAGGTGGGAAAGGGGGCAAGACTTCCCTGAAAACAGTTAGTGAGCTGGTGCTCACTTACAAGCTGCTTTGACAGTCTCATCTATCTCTACCAGCTGCCCAAGGCCAGTCCCCTAACTTCCATCTCCCAGGATAGCTATTCTTGGAAAACTTGGAGATGATCCCTCCAGGAGCATCTGGACTTCCTACATGTCCAGCACTCTTGTAGCAAGAGCTGGAATCTCCAGCGGCACTGGAAACTGCAATCACTGCATTCCAGAAATGCATCCCACTCCTTTTCATCTCTGCTGATAGCGTTCTGTTCTAAGCCAGGAGGACATAATGTAAGAATTGTACCCCCCCCACCCACATCTACCACTTCTATCTGCTCTTTGGATTAACCCTGATCTCCCCACAGACTGGCTCATCAGTCACCATGGGACAGGTGCACGAGGGCCAACCCTGTTGACCACACAGACTCCTAGAACATCAGAGACATCACCAAGCTGGAAAGCCAGGACCCAATGAGGGACAAATGGCAAATGCCCAGGCAACTCCATTGTGTTTCCTGATCTGATACCTGCAAAGCTTTGGGGAACCCATACATACAAAATAACTTCAATTGGTGGTTCCAGAATTTCTGTATGAGAGAGGCTTAGAAGTGACAATTTGATATTTCGGGTGGGAGTGGACACTGAGGATACCTGCCTTGAAGCTACATTCGCACAGCAAACATAAAGTTTTTGTTAGCTTACCGGGCTTTGTTTGGGAGGTTTTCACAGGGTTGATACTGCTTAAGATTACCAAAGAAATTGTCTAGAAGCTTCATTTGCATAGCACACCCACTCTTTGCTTTAAATGTATGTCCCAGATCAATAAAAACAGCAACGTTTTCTGTTCAATGTTCTCTAAGGATGCCATGATTCACATCATAAATCAGACTGAGAAATGTGTCCGTTGTTAATACCCAAGAATAATTATATATACATATATTTAATTATATGTATAAATAAAATACAGGGTGAGGCTTTGAGTATGCTGATAGAGATTTCTGAGGGAGGTTTAAGATCCCCCAAGAAGGGACACCTGGGTGGCTCAGTTGGTTAAGCGGCTGCCTTCGGCTCAGGTCATGATCCCAGCATCCTGGAATCCAGTCCCACATCGGGCTCCTTGCTCGGCAGGGAGCCTGCTCCTCCCTCTGCCTCTGCCTGCCTCTCTGTCTGCGTGCTCGCTTGCTCTCTCTCTAACAAATAAATAAATAAAATCTTTAAAAAAAAAAAAAAAGATCCCCCAAGAAGGGACACCTGGGTGGCTCAGTGGGTTAAGCCTCTGCCTTTGGCTCAGGTAATGATCTCAGGGTCCTGGGATCAAGCCCTGCATCAGGCTCTCTGCCCAGCAGGAAGCCCGCTTCCTCCATCTCTCTCTGCCCACCTCTCTGCCTACTTGTGATCTATCCCTCTGTCAAATAAATAAATAAAATCTTAAAAAAAAAAAAATCCCCCAAGAAGCCAGACCTGAGGGGGCCCACACTCATCAGCCACTTAAATGAGGCAATGACATCCAGGGCCACACAAAGGGTCCCCACCGAGATCTGCAGGGAACCAGGAGAGGTTCTTACTCAGTTATAACCGAGGAAAGAGTATCAAGTGCGATGATTCTAAGTTCGATCCCTGCATCCTGGCTCCGTGCCAGCTATGTGACCCTGGGTGAGTCACATAACTTCCCTGACGTCCATTTCCTCCCCTGGTTAGTAGGGAGGCTCATGGCAGCTGTCTCCCTGGCTCCGTGCACATTACACAGGATGAGGCCGAGGTTCTTCACATGGTGCCTGGCACATAGTAAGAGTTAAGCATTCAGTAAAACCCCTTACTCATCAGGCTCGCCACCGTCGCAGAAAGCTTGAGGCATGTTTCTGGGGCACGCTGGGATTCGCGTGGAAGCGGATGAAACTTAAGCTTCAGAGCCTCTCCCAAGCCGTGAAATGAATTTTCTATTTGTAAATCTGTGTACTTTTTCTTGAAAAGCACCCCTCAAATACTACATGCTTCAGGCCCTATACCACTTGGATCTGCCCCTGGGTTCACAGATCTTGCTAGAGGGCTGAGCAGAGAGAAGCTTGTGGAAGGCTCTGCTGAGGAGAGAGACGCTATATGTTCTGTATTTTCTTCCCTGGGGCTCCACCTGGGACCTCACAGACCCACCCAGCCTTCCACCCTTGATGCTCCACAAAGTGAGGCAACTTCCTCACTCAACCCTTCACCTTGATTCTCAGACACCAGCACCATGATAGCCCCACATCACAGATAAGGAAAGTGAGACCCAAAGAAGAAAGGAGATTGGTCCAAGGTCCTGAGGTCACCACCTGGCTGGGAATGGGATGGTTTTAAAAAGTGACCTTAACCTTATTCTGGCATTTGTTTGTTTCTCTCTTTAAAGTAAAAAAGTCTAAGAGCCTGGATCATTCTACACCAGAAAACTTGTTTGTACGTTAGCCTTGGGTCTCTTTGGCACCAGCTGGTATCACCTTCTTACTCCCTATGCCCAAGGAGGGACCCTTCCTCCAAGCAGCCCTCTCTGAATCTCAGTTCCCCTGGTCTCTGCTGGTGGGTGCTGGATAACGTACCACTAAATTACACCCTCTCTCTGCTTTTTCATGAACATTGAATATCACATTGATAAGTAGTACAGCAACTTCCTGGAAGTGGAAGCCTTGTCCTATGCCCTCCCATGATGCCCCAGGTGGGCTGGGCACCAATGAGGGACCCAATAGGGACCCATGACACCATCTTCTCCCAGCCCTCTTTGGTGTTGACTTTCACCAGGACATTCCTGACCTCAATCTGCAGCCTTTGGTCGAGGGATTTACTTTGAGAGTGTAGAAACAGCTCAAATTCTGGATTCCGACAAGCCAGGGACTGGATCCCCACTCAGCGGCTTGCTGTGTGATTCTGGGAAAGTCGCTTCATCTCTCTGAGCCTCCCTTGTCTTCTCTGGAAAATGAGATAACCTTCACCCCTCACCTCTTCCCCATCCTGGAGCCTGGAAAGGATGAAATAAAATGATATCCACAGGGCAAAGCTTCACTGCCTGCCTCCTGGTGATGGTTCCTCAAACCTTGGCTGTTCCCATCAGACCAAAACCAGCCAGTGTGTCGTCCAGCCAGTGTATTGTAGGCACTAACTGTGTACAGCTTAGTTCTAAACAATTTGCATATATTGCCTCATTTAATATTTTGTTTTAATTTTTTTTAAAGATTTTATTTATTTGACAGACAAAGATCACAAGGAGGCAGAGAGGCAGGCAGAGAGAGGAGAAAGCAGGCTCCCTGCTGGGCAGAGAGCCCAAGGCGGCCTCCATCCCAGGACCCTGAGATCATGACCTGAGCCGAAGGCAGAGGCATTAACCCACTGAGCCACCCAGGCGCCCCGCCTCATTTAATATTTATCACAGCCCAATGGGTTGACAGTCTCATTTCCTCCATTTTCACATTCAAGCGAAATGAAGTTCAGAGAAGTTCTGTGACTTGCCCCGGGTGGGCGTTCGTTACGCGTTGCTTGTGATTATCAAGTGAAATGTTGCACGCAGCGCCCAGCGCATCAAAGAGTATAAAATCCCTCCAAGATTAGTGAGAACATCCCGGGCTCCAAGACGCCGCTGGGAAAGGGTTAGAGAGAGCAGGGTACAGGGGAGAGGGTTGAGGGTCG
This sequence comes from Taxidea taxus jeffersonii, assembly GCA_003697995.1. Lineage (NCBI taxonomy): Eukaryota > Metazoa > Chordata > Mammalia > Carnivora > Mustelidae > Taxidea > Taxidea taxus. The sequence goes on along the minus strand of ML108532.1, from coordinate 10,804 downwards.
AGGGTCGGTCTGGGACCTCACCAGCCTCCCGCTTCGGAGGCGGGGGAAGAGAGGGTCCTGCTCGCAGCGCAGCCCCTCGGGTGGGCGGAACGGTGGGGGGCGCCCAGGAGGAGGAGGCGTTACCTTGGGCGGGAGGGCGAAGACCACCGGCAGCAGCGCGAGCGGCGCGAACAGCAGCACCAGCAGCCGCCGCGCGCTCCACACCTTCTTGGCCACTGTCGCCAGCGCTGCCATCTGCGCGATCGGCCGGCAGAACCGGCCGGCCCGGGACTGCCCGCGCCTGGCCCCCCGCGCGGGCTTAAAGCCAGGGGGAGGGTCCGGGGTGGGGACTGCGCTCGGGGACCCGCCCTCCCCCTGCGCCTCCCGTTGGAAAAGGGTGGTGCCTATGCCCCCGGGATTGGAGGGTAGGGGTGGGAGGGCCGGGAGAGTTAGGGAGCGTAGGGCACAAGAACAAGGAACGGACTCCAGTCCTTGGGTTTAACCGGCGGCCACCAGCTGAACCTTTCCTCGCTGCTCTTGACTCGCCCGGGGAGGGATCGGTAATGACAATGGGAGGGTTAAAGCGCTTGTTAGTATCACCTGGGTTCGAGTCCTGACTCTGCGCGTTCTAGCCTTGAGCGACGGCTTTGGAGCCTCAGTTTACTCATCCTCGAAGTCGGGGTGATGATGATGGTCTCTACCAGACCAGGGGTCTGTTGGGCAGTTTAAATGGAATGACGCACTTATGCTCAGAACAGCGCCTGGCACTGAGCGAGAGCTCACTGGGAGTCGACATTGCTGTTGATTTTGTTCCTCCTTCCTTCCAGGCTGGGCAAGTCACCTGGAGGCATCTATTGCTTCCTCCCGGGGAAAAGGCACAGGAGAGCAGCTCCTGAGTGACAGGGTAGTTGCATCCTTAGTTTTTAAAGAAACTGCCAAACTGTTCTCCAGAGTGTCTGTACGTTTTACATTTCCATTAAAAACGAACAAGTGATCCAATTTTTCCACTTCTTTGCCAGCATTTAGTGTTCTCCATATTTTTTATTTTAGCCATTCTGATAGAGGTGTGGCAGTATCTCATTGTGGCTTGAATATTTATTTTCCTAGTGACTGATGATGTCGAACGTTTTTCATGTGCTTATTTGCCATCCGCATATCCTCTTCCAGAATCATCTTTTCCTGCTGTTTGCTCACTTTCTAATTGGACTGTTTGTTTTATGCTGTTGAGTTTTGAGAGTGATTTTTATATTCTAGACACAAGATGTGGATTGCAAATATTTTCCCCCAGGCTATAGCTTGTCTTTTCATCCTTTCAACAAAGCCTTTCACAGAGCAAACATGGTAAGGAGTGGCAGGAGACAAGGATCCTCATATTAGCCTGGGAGGACAGAAGTCCCAGCTCCCTCCAGCACTTCTGCTATCATCACCCTGGGAAGGAAGCTGGGACATACTGTGACAGCCTGGTGAGGACAGAAGTCAAGTCTCCTCACTCAGCCTATGCTGATGGGGGCAAGGTCACAGTTTTCTTCCATGGTGTTCAGCTGGAGTAGAGAAGGCTTGTCTGAAAACGGTCTCGTTAGGTTGATTTTTCCTGGTGTTTCTGCTATAGAGTGCAGGCTTTTGTCAGGGCTTTCTGGAACCTCTTGTTGGCATTTCCGGTTGCCTGCTTCTTCCAAGTCTAAGATATAGTAGGCAAAAAGAAAACCCAATAGACTCATCAGTGGGTTGTTCCTTGGGTCCCAAGTTGCTGCCTTCATCTCTTCCCTTTCTAGAGTCTTCTTGTTTGTTCAGTCTGTACTGTACAGGATTTTCAGTTGTTCTCAGCAAGAAGAATAGAGAAAATTATATCTACTCCATCTTTCCAGAGGTGGAAGCCCCTCTGTTCTTATTTTATTATTTCCCATGTGGGTCATGCTGCCATGATTCCCTTAAACCCCTAAGGCAAGTTATTTCCCAATGGACCCTTTGCAAACTGTGATGAAACTTTCTCCAGTGTCCTTTCAGTCTGGGCACCTGACCTTGAGCCAGACCAATAACCGGCTTCATCAAAGGTTCCAGCCAGGTTAGTGGCAGGTGACCTCGGATGGAGGGCGAGGCCCTGCAGGGAGCACTTTGGACATTCGAAGCCTGGGTGTGGGAGGATAGTTTTCCAAACCGGAGAAGGTATTCCTGGGGATTTGAGCCAACTGACATCAGAGAAGCACAGATTCCCCACAGCCTGAGCGGAGGCCATTGGGATCAGGGTATATTGCACCCAGTGCCCCTGGACTGGCTTCCTTGTTCTGGAAGCAGCTAAGAGATTAAGAGGATAGTATTTAGTATTGGAGCAGAAGTTTCAGTCCTGTGGCTCAAATGGATTAATAATAATAAAATAACAAGCACATATATTGCACTCCAATGTGGGAGGCACTGTCTTCAGCACTTTACATGTTTTAACTCATTTAATTTGTACAATAATCTGTTTTCATTACCTTTTTGAGTCTGTCACCCGGCACAGACAAAGCCACATTCCAATTCTGGCTGGACTCCTTGACTTCTTATGCAACCATAGACAAGAGCTTGAACACCAGTGGGCCTGTTTCCTTATCGGAAATGGACACAAGAAGAGTATGTAGCTCACAGGGATGCTGGGAGAATTCATGAGTGAAGCCAGGGCCCAGTACTTGCACATAGTTAAGTGTTCAGCAATTGACAACAATTATGGTCATTCCACTTGTGGCAGATTTTATTTTCCCGGGATAGGATCAATATCTATCTTCCATCATACGTGGGCTTCCATATGCTCCACTTAAACGTGATTGACACTCTTCCCACTGAGAGCGGAGGTGGGGGGGGGGCCTGTTCCCACCTCTTAAAAGCGGGTGAGGGCTTGTGCCACACCAACCAACAGAACACGGCAGGACTGATGTTCTGGGATCTCGAGGACTCAGCCATAAAAGTGGTACAGCTTCTGCTTGGTTCCCTTTCTCTTGGGACTCTCATCTCTGGAACCCAACCACCATATTTGAATTTCAGACTAATCCAGGCACAAAACCCATAGAAAGCAAGGCTTTTAACAAGCCACCGGCAACAACTAACCAGCCTAAGAGCAAATGAGCCTTCAGATGATTCCAGCCCCCAGCCTTTGGGTCCTCTAGCCGATGTCCCAGACATGGTGGAACAGAAAGCAAACAGCCCCAAGCTGCCCGGTCCGAATGTCTGACCCACAGGATCGTGAGCATAACAAATAGTTGTTATATGTCATTAGGCTTTGGAGCAATTTGTTACACGACAATGGAGAACTATAACCGCCGCTATTATTTTCTTCCCCCAGAGTGAGAACTTAGGGTGGAGTAGCAGAAGGAGTCAAACTCACAGAGGAAGTTGGTGGCGGAGATCAGCCAGGACTTGCGTGGGCTGGATCCTCCAAGAAGAGCTCCTTATAGGAAGGACAGTCCACACAACATGGGGTTGGATGACTTAGCGTCTTCACATCCTACCGGAAGAGTGGTGCCTCCCAGGCTGGACCCATTAACTCCCTTTTTTTGTTTCTTCCCCCTTTACATTGAGAGAGAAGTAGGATATAGAAAGGAATTCTTAAAGAACTTCCATAGCTGATGGATGGTTTGACTACTATTTATTTTCATATATTCCTAGGTTTGCCTGTTAGACAGATGAGGAAACTGAGGCTCAGAGAGATTAAGACATTTGCCCAAGGTCACACAGCTAGTGCACAATAGAGCTGAAATTCCAGTGATACACACCACCCTTCCTCTTCCCCATTCTTATAATTATTATTTTTTAAAGATTTTATTTATTATTTGAGAGATAGAGCATGCACGAGCAGGGGGAGGGTCAGAGGGAGAGGGAGAGAGACCCTCAAGCAGACTCCATGCTGAGTATGGAGCCTGATATGGGGCTCGATCTCACAACCCTGAGATCATGTCCTGAGCCAAAACCAAGAGTCAGACACTTAACTGACTGAGACACTTAGGCGCCCCTCCCTATTTTTAATAGCAAAATAACAACTTATGTAAAGTGTGCATACATACTGATTATATGATACTGATTATAGTCACCAGCCCAGGTTTTCCTTTCTAAAGATTTTATTTATTTATTTGAGAGAGAGCACAAGTGGGTGGAGGGACAGAGGGACAGGAAGAAGCAGACTCCCGCTGAGCAGGGAGCTTGATGTGGGACTCAATCCCAGGACCCTGAGATCATGACCCGAGCCAAAGGCAGATGTTTCACTGACTGAGCCACCCAGGCGCCCCTACCAGCCCAGGTTTTAAGGGCTTTCTATGTGCCAAGCACTGTGCTGAGCACTTACATGAATGACCAAGTTATGCCTAGTTCTTTGACCCTATGTCCTACCTGACTTCCCCTCGATTGCTGCATCTCTCCCTCTTTGTGACTTTCTTTCCGTTCCTTGAACATGCTGAGTTCTTGGCATGGACCACCCCCTCTGCCTGGATGTCCTTCCCACCGCCCGCCCCAACACACACCCTGCCCGCCATCCCATCGACTCCCCCACCAACTACCTAATCCACTGGAACATGACCTTCCTCAACTCTGCATCACGCACTCTGTATAAAATCCCCCAAGGGCTTTCCTTCACAGCGTGGGTCATTGTTTGAAGTGATTCCCCACTTGATTAAACTGCATGAGAACAAGGAGTCCCAATTATTCCCTGCCATACTCCCAGTGCCTGGAACAATACCTGGAACACAGCAGATGTCCAGTCAGTCCTGAAAGACGGAACATGCCTTAAATCATTGGACTTTATTATGAACATCAACCAAAATCATGTCATTCATTCACGAGTATTAATTGAGCACCTACCATTATCTGGTATCATTCTGGGTTCTAGGGCTACAGCAGTGACCAACCAAGAAACCAAGACAAAAGTCTCTGGTCTTATAGATCCTTCATTTTATTAGCTCTATAATAAGATAAATGAGTGGGATATATCCTATATCCCATAGGGCTTAGTGCTACGAAGAAAAATAAAGCCGGGAGAGGGGAGATTAGTTTTCTACTCCCCCTGCACAGAAGGGGAGAACTCAGTGCCTCCCGTCCTGCCCCCCGGGCTGAGCCCTGTACCACTGTCAGCATGTCTCAGTGTGACATTTCGGTCAGGCCTCTACAGCTCCAAGAGCAATATTGGCTTTGAAGCCAGTCCTGGCAGGTGGGCCTCAGGCTGAGGTTGGGATCAGTTACCCCTTTTAGTTCCCTGGTTGGGTTTGAGTCACTCAGCCTTGCAGGGCCTTTCCTCTCTATGGGGGAAGGGGCAGGCCCAGAGTCCCCCGACCTGGGATTGCATCTAACTCTGGGTTCTGGGCCATCTCCTAACCTTCTGTAACCCAGGCGGGAGAATGGAGGTTTACAAACATGAGGAGGCCTTTGATCGGCATCAAACCCCCAGGGTTCTGAATGTTTTTTGTTCCAAGCTGCAGGCCAGGACCATAGTCCGCTTTGCCTCCAGCAGGGAAGACTGTGGGTAGGTGGGGTGTGTGTGTGTGTGTGTGTGTGTGTGTGTGTGTGTGTGTGTGTGTGTTTGCGGTAGTGGGAGGAAGGCTCCTGGAGCTCCATGATTTTCTTTCCCACAAGAAGACTGTTGCTCGCATGCATGAGGGGATTCAGTTCAACTCAGCCAATTTTTACAGAGTACCTACTACCTTCCAGGCACCGTTCTACACAGGGATCAGTCCGACCTTCCCTGAGATGAAGCCATTCGCCTCAAATAAACGCCTGGACAAATGGAGGCTGTGTCCGAAGGGAATAAAGAGGGTTGCCTAGCAAAAGCCACCCGAGCCAGGCCCTGTCTGGCACAATCTCTATCATTTATAAGCTGATCATTGGACAAGTCGCTCAGCATCTCTGAGACTCAACTTCCTCATCCATAAAATGGGTACAGTAACTGCTGCTTCCACCCTCTCAGCATCTATCCCCTCCTTCTCAAGGACACCTTGATTTCCTTTAGGGCAGTGGCTGTGGGAACAGCATCACCTGGAACTTGTCAGAAATGCAGATGCTCAGCTCAGGCCCAGACCTTTGGCTTTGGAAACACTGGGGTTGGGGCGGGCAGTGTGGGGGAAATGCACCTGTGTATCTTGGGCTTCTAAGTGGAGCAAATGATGCTTTATCATCATTTATCACTGCCTGTTTGTTGGTTCTAAAAATAGCATTAATACATTCTATAATAATAACAACAATTGCTAGTGGTTGCAATGTGCCAGGCAGAGAATGGACTCACCCACACTCCTATCCTTCGAGGGGTGGCCCGCCAATGACTGTGTAATGGGAGATTAGGAGGGCCCGTTCATCTCAGCCCAATTTGGGACATCTCTGCATGGCCACTGTAGGCCAAGAGCTCCCCGTGGCCTCAGCTGAGGCTGTGGTTGGGTCTGCTTCCTGATGGCACTTCTCCCCTGCCCTCCCCTGCCTTCTTCCCTTCCCTTCTGTGGAGGATGACCCCCGAGGGCATGCCTTAGTAAACATCCTAGGGGCTGCACTGCATCTCAGAGTCTGCTTCCTGGGGATTTGGACCCATGACAATGCTCACTCCACGGGTAGGCATCACTGTCGGCCCTTCTTACAGATGAGAACACTGAGGCTCCAACAGGTGTGGTGCGGGGCTCCCATGTCATGAGGCCAGTGAGCAAGGAGACATGGGATGGGAAGCCATTGGGTCTCTGATTAGGGACGTGGCATAAACCGACTTTACAAGGGTGCCTCTGGCTGCAGAGTGACGAAGAATATGGGGGGGGGGGGCAGGGCAGAAGCAGGGGGAGCAGCGGGGAGACCACTGATGACAGCAGCACCGGGAGAGGGGAAGGGGCCCCAGAGGAGAGCTGGGCTTCCTCATCACTGTAGCTTCTTCAGGATCCAGCACAGAGCCAGACGCAGCCAAGGTGCTCAGTACATACCCAGTGAATGAGTGAGTGGAGAAGTCAGAGAATGGATACGAAAATTAAGGCAGGAGGGAACTAGACACCCTCACGCAGCCTGAGTGATTAGCACGGGGCCCGCTCTATAGGGCTTCCCAGCTAAGGTGCTGAGTGGATAAATGAGCCAAGTTCCAGGTAGGAGAACAGCAAAGGAGAGGAAGGGGAAGGAGGGAGAGGGAAGGCGCCAGTTACTGTCATTGTGGGTGGGAAGAAGCTTCCCTCCCCTTCCTTCCTCCTCCTTCCCTCTTCTTGTCCTCTCCCTTCTCTCCTCCCTGGGTTGAGAGAGGATGGAAGGGGAGGGAAGTTTCTTCCCGCCCACAATGACAGTAACTGGCGACCTCTGCTGGCAAACAGAGCCACTCCTCTGGGCTCGAGGAAGGGCAATTCGGTCCTTTGGAGGGACAGCACCCTGAATTCAGGACACAGGTGGAAAGTTCCAGTGCCCTTGTCAGCTGGGTGCTCATAGCCGGGGGCAGTCGGGTTAGGACCAGGATGAGGTAAGTGAGGCTCTCACTAGGGCACATATTTAAGGGGGCACCTAAAAACTCGGTCTTCGGGGTGCCTGGGTGGCTTAGTGGGTTAAAGCCTCTGCCTTCGGCTCAGGTTATGATCTCAGGGTCCTGGGATCGAGCCCCACATCGGGCTCTCTGCTCAGCGGGAAGCCTGCTTCCTCCTCTCTCTCTGCTTGCCTCCCTGCCTACTTGTGGTCTCTCTCTGTCAAATAAATAAAATCTTAAAAAAAAAAAAAAAAACACAGTCATCAAGACACATATTTTAATGTAATATTTAAAAAACAAACTCGGCTAACTGTGGCCCATAAGCCGGCTGCCTGGTTTTGTAAAGAAACTGCATTGGAACCAGGATCAGGATCAGGGTTGACCTTCTCAGTCACAGCCGAGATGATACTCACATGCCTTCACTGGTGCTGCTCCCAGATCCTCGAGCCAGCAAGAACATGCCTGCCTGTGCAGGGCACAAAGTGTCGGCTGTCCCCACGAGGACCTTGAGGAATCTGGAATTGCTGAGGTCTGCTGAGCCCTTTGTGAGATCCTAAACCAGGGACAGAATCCACTGCTCGCCTTGGAATGACTGACAATTTCTTATTTCCCATCACGGGCCTGGGCTGAGTACACAGACGGACCTTCTCCTCCTGGAACACGTGTGATTTCTCCAGTAGCCCCCTCTTCCTCAGTGCTTGCAAAGATCACTTTAACTCCTCTACTGCTGGGGCTGCCTCCATGGCCACTGGCCACCCCGTCACATGGGCCAAGGGGCCAAGCGGTTTGCGGCCCACGCTCTGAGGCCTCCACCCCAGGCCACCGCCAACACTGACCTGGCCAGCTAGCTGCGAGGCCTTCTCCCTCGTTTCTCCCTTCTCCTCTAGCCCCCTAAGCCCTTTCCCTACCAATATAATCCTTTCAAAACATAAGTGAGATGTCTCCCTGTTTAAAATCCTCCAGGTCGCACTGAGAACAAAACCAGGCTGCTGACCAGGCCCTGCGCGATCTGGTCTTTCCCCACCTCTCCACGCTCACTTCCTGTTCCTCCTCTGCTCTGCTCACTACAAACTGGCCACCCTTCCAACATCAGTTTGTTCCCTAGGGGAGTGAAGCCAGCCGCATGTCCCCTCTGTAGCCCCAGTGCCTGGCACCCGCTGAGCCCTAGGAACGTGTGGGCCAATTACGGCTGCACATGTGTTCTCCCCCGAGGCAGATAGGAGCCTTATTAGCCTTAAAGTACTCGTGAGGCAAAGGGAACGAGCCCTCTCATTGATTGAAATAATTGAAAAAATTACTCCCAGCCCTGAGGGCCCCTGAAGTTTGTTGAAAATGTTATATAATGTTATGTTATGAAAATGTTATATAGTGCCAATTATTATATATTAGATATATATTATGCCTATATAATATAAAGATAAAAATATAAGCAATAAATGTAACATATATATAAAAATCACAATAATATCATATCCGGCATTTCATTTCTTAAATTATCAGTGAAGAGCACATGGGCTTGGAAGCCGGGCCCAAGTACTCTCTGCTAGCCCATCTCTCCATCCACAAACTGGGGATAATAACCAACTCAGAAAGAGTTGTTTGAGATCCAATATGAACACTCCTGGCACGGTATCTGACGAGCAGTAAATAGGCAATGACATGAACGCTCGTCTCTATTAGTCACCACTACCCAGGAAGGGAAGTTTTCACTCAGCCCTGGGCATCTGCCACAGGACAGGGCTACTACAGTGAAGGAAACACAGCCCAGGACCCATGGCAATGCTCACTCCCCGCGCACCCCAGTATCCCACAGGACACCAGCCACACAGAAGGCACTCAAAGTCTTTATTTGCTAGCTAGAGCTGGCAAGGAGGAAAGGTACTTTACTGTACTTCCGCACAGCTGCACACCTCTGGGGAGGAAAGGGAGGCCTGGCAGGGCTTGTTTGTTTTTTTTAAGATTTTATTTATTTATCAGATGGAGATCACAAGTAGGCAGAGAGGCAGGCAGGGGAGGGGGGGTGAGAAGCAGGCTCCCCGCTGAGCAGAGAGCCCCATGTGGGGCTCCATCCCAGGACCCTGGGATCATGACCTGAGCCGAAGGCAGAGGCTTTAACCCACTGAGCCACCCAGACGCCCCATACCTGGCAGGGTTTTAAGCACCAGCTAGTTAGTGGCATTTTGCATCTTCGCTCAGTTTTCCTGCCACTTCCCTTGAACCAGGTTGTTCCAAACTTCAGTCCTTCCCAAGTCATGTCCCTCTTTTGTTCTGTGTACTTACTACCTGTGATATAAATCAACTCGCTTTTTTGCCTATATAAACTAAAAGGAACTTTATATCGATCACTGGTCTTCATTAGGAGGTAACCATAAAAATACAGAACGAAACTAAAAACAGTGCTCTATGAAGTTCTATAAATTTCAGCTGCCTGAAAGCTATGAACCTGCTTTTTTTAACAAGACTGATTGGAGTTAAGCAGTATTTTTCCTCTTTTTGTACTATGACCCTCAAAAAGAAATATATTTACATCAAAACTCGGTATATACCTTGTCTATATACCCTTGAAACAATTTTTTTTTAATTAACATCTAATGTATTATTTGTTTCAGCGGTACCAGTCTGTGATTCATCAGTCTTTTTTTTTTTAAGATTTTATTTTATTTTATTTGACAGAGAGAGAGAGAGATCACAAATAGGCAGAGAGGCAGGCAGAGAGAGAGGAGGAAGCAGGCTCCCTGCTGAGCAGAGAACCCGATTCGGGGCTTGATCCCAGGACCCTGAGATCATGACCTGAGCCGGAGGCAGAGGCTTAACCCACTGAGCCACCCAGGCACCCCTGTGATTCATCAGTCTTACACAACTGACAGCGCTCACCATAGCATATGCCCTCCCCAATGTCCATCACCCTGCCACCCCGTCCCTCCCACCCCTGCTCCTCTCCAGCAACCCTCAGTTTGTTTCCTGAGACTGAGTCTCTTAGGTCTGTCTCCCTCTCTGGTATCATCTTGTGAAACAAATTTTTTTTTAAGATTTTATTTATTCATTTGACAGGCAGAGATCACAAGTAGGGAGAGAGGCAGGCAGAGAGAGAGGAAGGGAAACAGGTTCCCTGTTGAGCAGAGAGACAAGGGGCTTGATCCCAGGACCCTGAGATCATGACCTGAGCCGAAGGCAGAGGCTTTAACCCACTGAACCACCCAGGCGCCCCTGAAACAAATTTTTTAAAACAGTACTTACCTGTCATGCACTCTGAAACTCCCTGGTCTATGAATCTACTTCATTTTTAAAATGCTGGCGGCATCCCACTACATTGGTTTCCAGAGGACTATGCCATGTACCCAACAAAAAATGCTGGATTGGAGGGCTGACACAGACATCACCAACCGAGGCTTTGTCCTC
>ML108531.1:66007-76522 GCA_003697995.1 Taxidea taxus jeffersonii | reverse complement strand
CTCCTCTTTCTCCTCCCTCCTGCCTTGGCTGAAGGACACGGTGAGGTGGATTTGCGAGGCAGCCTGTTGCAGGAGTCTGTGTGGGGGTGGCAGGAGGTGGCTGCATGCTGCCTGGGCCTGGTTGTGGGGGGACAGGAGAAAGGACCTGATGCTGTATCCCACTCAGCAATAGGGAAGGGAGACCTGACTGCTGACGTCAGGGAACCCTGGGTACAAAGACTACCTTAAGGGCTGTCTATGGGTGGAGGGGACCATCTTGGAGGAAGGCCTGCGACTGTGACCTTCACGGTGCTCCTTTTGTTGGGCTGTGCGGTTAAGTAATGTCATTAAGATGAATGTGTGTTTTGGTAAAGGGTGTAAATATATGAACAGTGTCCTCTCCAGGCCCATACATCACCTTGTGTTTATTCAGTGCCTGATGCATAAGCTAGAAGGCATGCATTGCTATTTGGGGCTGTGAGTTTTAAAAGTGCATTAAAGGAGTTTACTGAAAACTCTTGGCAAACAGATAAAATACAATTACTCTAATTCCCAAGGCATTGCAGACAGAATGTCCTGAAAACCTGCAGTGTAATAATTCACAGGGAGCTGTGGCAGGCAGCCTGGGAGGCATCAGAAGCACTGCTTTTGTAAACTTCAGAGGCGGCCAAGAGCTGTCCCTCGGGAGACCCTTGTCCTGTGTTTTATTAACCTCCCTGTTTCTGGTTGAGAAGCTGCAGGGAGAATCTAGCTGGCAGGGGTGGCCACTGCCTTCCGGAGCTCTACCAGGGTCACCATGGAGGGGGGAAGTGATGTGACCTCCCATTTTCTCTGGCTGTGCCCCACCTGTCCATGTGACCTTGAGCCTCAGGCTCTGCTAGTGGTCATCTTGCACTATGGAGAATTCTCCCTGTGGCCGGGACTCCTAGCCCCTTCCTGGGAAATGGAGGCTTTTGGTGGGACTCCTGGAAGAAGGGTCTTAGTGATTCTATGTGTCAGCTTCCCAGAGAATTTGAGGTTGGCTTCTAAACTATATACCAGGGACACCCAAGGGCAATTCCTGATGCAAAGGCAGAGATGCCACCCCACAGAGCTTGGACAAGATTCCACAGGTGCTCTGGTCTGCCTTGCTTTTTCCTACTTGCCAGGGAGATGGGAAATGCCCCCAGAGCTTATAGACTGTATTTGCCACTGAACAGGGAGCCATCCTGTGTCTGTGCCCAGTATGGACACCAGGGCTGTTCCCCAGAGTCCAGGGAGAGCCAGAGCCCTACTGGGCAGGAGAACTGGTAGACAGTGGGTGACTTAGCTCCTGGGCATTTCCCTGATCACAGGTGGACAACAGACAAGGATTAGAACTTTGGGAGCTTGGACCCCAGTTTTTTGGAGAGGGAGCAGTGGAAGGGCCTTCCTTGAGCAGGGCTTCTCCCTGGCTTCTGGTCCTAAAGCAGAAGGCTGCCCACTATTCAAAAACTGGGCGTGAGTGTGTTGTGCTGCAGACCATGGGCAGGCTCAGAGCATCAGTGCAGGGAGGGCAGGGGTGTCGAGGAAATGGTACATAGACTAGGTGTTCCTCATCCCCACACCCAAGTAGCCAAAGCCTAGACAATTGCTTGAGCTGAAATGTTGGGGCACTGAGGGAGAGTCAGGTGGGATGAAAGTTTAGAGGAGGTGATTTCTGGAATCTGTGTCAGTAGTTCACTGAGAGACTGCTGTCTCCCCTGCACTGGAAGAATATGATAATAATGACTACCTCCTGCAAGAGCAGCAGCTGGGATTTGCAGAGCACGTGCCTCCAGGGGGCTCTGAGAGCTGGCGAGGGCCCAGAGAGAGCCTGGCACCTGTGGCTGTCTCATGGGCATGTGTCATGAGCTCTCTCTCGGGAGGTGGCCCCAGGCTCCCAGTCGGAGTCTGGCATTGATGTCTCTAAACTTGGCTGCTTGTTTTCTTTTTCTGCAAGGCCATACGTGAGGCTTCTGGCAGCAAATGAGTACTCCCTGGGCCTGTCTAGTTGGGGATCCTGCTCAGAGCCCAGGCAGGGCTGGGTTGGGTGTGGAGGTTGGAAACCCTCCAGGTGGCCCACAGGACCTCCCTGGGTCCCCGTTGGAGGCCCTGGGTTTGCGGGGGCCTGGGAAATGGAAGGCTTCGGCTGAGAGTCACTTGCTCTGGTAGAAGGATATGTAGAATCTCTTGTGGGAGATACAGAAATTAGACTGCTTAACTCGGCTGACCATAGCCTCTGTCGTAAAGCCTCCTTGCTCACTGCTGGTGAAACTGTGTGAGCCGTGTTGTTTAAAGTAGTTGTTCAGTGGGGCTACTTATTAATCTAGCATTAGTTACGGTAGTTAAGCTGTTAGAGATAATGAAATGTAAATGTGCCTCCAGAACACGCTGTGCCCTCTGAAACCAAACACATTCGTGAAGAAAAACGGTTGCGGTTGCGGTAAGATTCTGGAGAATGTTAATTGTGTGGATTTACATACAGTACAGATGGCCATGCAGATGCTGGGTCCAGTCAGGAGCCAGCTCCGGCCGGCAGGAAGGGGGAACTGGGGCTTGCTTGGCTCTTCCCTTTGGGGGTCCCCCCTGTACTCATTGCGGCTTTCCCGCTGGAGTTTTACAGACAGAGAGGGGTGAAGAAGCCTGTCCAGGGCCCCATGGGGGGCAGAGGTGGAGCTGGGCCTCGGGCATGGGAAGCTGGATGTTGAGCTCTGGGGCATGACCAGCTGCCTGCAGCTGGGTCCCCTGGCCACCCTGTCCCCCTGGGTCCCGATGGGGGCCTCCGCCAGTCATGCCACGTCTATCCTGACGGCCTCTCTCCTCCACAGCCTGCTCCCATCTAAAGGCAGAAAGAGCCAGCAATGATGATTCTTTAATCAAGTGTTAATTATTGAGTGCCTGTGTCTGCCAGGCTCCACGCCAGGCTTCGAGGCTGCTCTCGCTCATGGAGCTGACATCCAAGCAGTCAGCAGATAACCACCAAGCAGACATGCGGCGACCGACTGTGAGACCGGCTGTGAAGGCAAAGCCCAGAAGGGGACAAGAGGTATAAGATGGTGATAATTATAGTGACAGCTGATCCTTCACTACGCATCTCACATGCTTCAGAACACTTTAAGTGGGTGACATGCTTTTATTTGCGTCATGATTCTGTGATCAAACTCCATTTCACAGATGAGGAAGTGGAGGCACAGAGAGGTGAAGTAACTGGTCGAAGTTACAAAGCTCGTCAGCGGCAGACCCGGGATTTGAATCAGGATTTCTGGCTTCAGATTCCCTGCTAACTGCTATGCTGATGGCTTCTTAAAAAAGAGAGAGTAAATTTGGATTACACGGGAGGTAGGGAAGACTTCTCAGAGGAAGCCGTGTTTGAACTGGCCCAGAAAAGTGAACCGGCAGGTGGAGAGCCAGAGCGTGGCAAAACTCTGGGAAAGGGAAGAGCTCAAGCCTTCCTGGTGCTGCCAGTATCCCTGGGTGAGGTGGGGAGAGTTCAGTGACAAGTGGCAAGCTGGGAGTTCTTACTGTGAGAGCCACAGGAAGCCAGGGTGTTCAGCAGGGAAGTGGCAAGAATCAATCTTTCTTTCCCTAAATAATTCCCCCAGGAGGAGGGGAAGCCCTTCCTTCCCTGGATGGCAGGTCAGTTTGGTGGGTTGGCTTTCGGTTCATAGGTAGAGCATCTAAGTCAAGGGCAGAGTGGGTACCGAACAGGCATCTGTCAGCTTGGATGGAGTCCATTTCCAGACTTTGGAAAGGCAGGGGAGAGCAGGATACACCCTGTTTCAGGTGGCACGGCCACTGGTGTGGCTGGCAGGTGGGAGGCAGTCCGCCCTGGGAGGGCTGTGAGCATGACATGGGCTGAGACCGGATGGTCGGGGAGGGCATTAGGCACCGGCATGCACACTTATTTGCCAGGGAGCTGAAGCCAGCTGTTGCTTATTTGGAACACATTGCTAACCCTTGAGCTGTGGTTTTGTGAGTCCCAGGACTCCTGCCCCTTAGAGGGAAGTGATTCTATTTGTATCATAGAAGGAAAGGTGTTTCATGTTGAAAATGAAAAGGCTACCATGCATATCTTGGTGGCTGCGATGTACTAAATGCCGGTGGAGATGGGGATTGAGGAAGCATCTGGTTCTGCCCTAACGTGGCCTCTGTGGTGGGGACGTTTCTGTTGGTGCATAATTTTGTCAAGTCCATGGAGAAGGCCAGGGTCTGAGACAGTGACCAGAGTGGATGGAGAGCTGGGAATATATAACATAATTATTAAAAAATTGGAACTACATCTGGGGTCTAGTTGAAGAGGTGAGAGGAAGCGAACTCACCAGGGGTAAGAAGATGGAAGTCTGGGAGTGCTTCCTGGAGGAGGCAGGGCTTCGGCTGGACTCTGTGACTTTCAGGACAGTGATCCTGTTAGCCCTGAAACCCCTAGCAGAGGCCTGGCCCTGGGGAGACATCCTGCTTGTGTTAGATCTTCATGCCATTCCATGAGCCAAGATCAGATGATAGCCCCTTGGACTAGGTCCAGACTCCTCATTCTGCCTACCAAGATTTGGGGCAGAAGACCCCATCTCTAGGCTCCAGAGTTCCTGATGGAGAGGCTCAGGGGCAGGGGTCTGTGCAGGTGTGGGCCAGAGACTAGCTGTGTTTGCCTGGTTCTTCATGCAAAGGGAAACCTGTCAATGGTGTCACCAAGAGTAGGGGCAGTGATGGGGTTTTGGTGGTCTTAGAGACTCCCCCAGCCACCCCTTGGCTTTGCCACTATTCTCTGAGTATGCTCTGAAGCCACTGCAGGCTGAGGGGTATTCACCAACACTCTCTCTTCTGTTCCCACATCCAAGAATATAGACTGTACAGTTTTCAAGCCACCAAGGGTTGTTCTTGACCTAGAACATCCTGAATTCCTGGTCCAAATCCTAGATGATTTGTAGGCCTTTTCCCTAGTGCCTTCCCCTCCACTCACTATGAGCTTCCCAAGTATGGGGGTTCCTGGTTTCATCCCCTGACATGCTCCTAGCTTGTAGAATGGGGTCTGGCACGGAGAAGGTGCTCAGGGAATATTTGTGGAATGAATAAATGAAGCTTTCTTATTCCTCCAGCTTTGGGGCTGCCAGGAGGTTTTTATGAACCCCAGTTGACATTTCTTGAGTTCATGCCTATGAATGATTCTCAGAGCTACAATGGGGACAATCCTGGGCAAACTGGGACAACTGGTCACCCAGCTAGCATGGTGCCTGACACTGGTTGGTACCTGATAGGTGGTGACATTTGTGTTTTGTGTGTGGAAAAAGGACATGGGCCAGGTAAAGGTAGCATGTGCAGGGATTTTGTTCAGGATGAGCTGGAGTTGAATAGGAGAGGACTGAGGAATTGGAGCCTCTGTCTCTGGGCAATAGGGAGCCATGGTAGGTCTCTGAGAGCTGCGAAGTTTCTTCTGGGGGAGGCCTGGGGATTCCTGGATTGAAATCCCTGTGTACTCGCTTTAGGCCTGCTCCTGGGACTTCTTCCACAACCTGCTGCAGAGTGGATCTCCTGCCGCTGGGTTGCAGCTAGCACCTGCTGGGCCCAGAGGGCTTCTTTCTGAAACCAAGTGCCAGAAAGCCTGGCTTGCCCAGGCACTAGTTCCCCCATTTGAATATTCTGAATGGAGCTGATTGCCTAAATTGAAGGTATTATGTTATAATGATTGTTATAATTAAAACTATTACCATCTGAAAGAGACTAGAACATGGGAAACGACTGCAAAGACTCTGAAAGCTTTTAAAGCATATTTTTGAACCAGATAAAAAGCGCCTTTGTGTGGAGTGTTTGGAAGGGAGTCTCTTTGAGTGGGCGGCTATGGGCTCTGGCTGTAGCCAGGCCAGGAAGCCTGGTTCTTGGCCAGCTGGGTGGGAGAGGCAGGGGTATTCGGTCAGAGGGTGGCAGTTGCCCTTGTGCCATGTGGGCAGAGGAGGTATTCTCTTGCAGGCTCAGGCCAGGCTGGGACCTCGCAGAGGAGTGCTGTTCGGAAGATTCATGCCTTGCATTTCTCCACACTGGGGAAGGACAGCCCAGTTCCCAAGGGAGAGAGGGGGCCATGTCTGGGCTGGAGGATGATGGGGCCTCAGGGTTCCCAGATGGCAGTAGGAGGGGACTGAGATTAGAGGGGCAGACTCAGGAGGGCTTGGGATGGCAGGACCTGGGCCCCCAGCAGGCTATGGGCTTGGCAGTTTGGGCTGCCCTGTACTTGGGCGACAGGGCTCTTGGACCCGACCCAGCGGGTATGCAGCTGGAGACACAGTCTGAGAGGAGTTGGGACTCCTCTTGTGAGTCTGGTAACTTCACCTCTGCTCCCCCGCAACCCTACATACAGTGCAGGTGTAGAGACTGAGGTTCAGAGAGTCAGGCATGGACGAGGGTTGCCCAGCTGGGGAGTGGGTGGAATGGTAGGGCCAGGCTCTGGGCCCCAACTCCAGCATGCTGTCCCCTTCGCCTTGGGTCTCTCTGTGGCCATACTTGGCCAGCTCTTCCTTTAGTTGCTCCTGTGTGTCCTTGCTCCTATCTGGTGTAGACATTTTGTTATATTTTTGTCCCACCTTGGTTTTACTTCTTACAAAAAAAATTACACAATGAATACATAAAACATACATTGATTTCTTGTTAAGCAGTCAAACATTATGGATGATAATACTGAACACACAGCCCTGATCTTAGACATGTGTAGGTGTGTTTGTGTACATGTGTATATAATAATACATTTAACCCTCATGCAACCCTGTGAGGTAGGCATTACTGTCCCTAGCTTACAGAACAGAAAATAGGGTGTTAAGGGGGGTTCTACAGGTGGACTTAAAACCAGGCAGGGTGGTCCAGAGCCTGTGTGTTTGTTTCCTATGCTATGGAGAAAGTAGACGTCCCCCAGGGATACTTTTCTCCCACTCCTGAAATAAAGACCAGAGTTACTCTCTGGTGTGTCTTCTTTCGGACATTTCTCATGAATTTGCACATACACAGAATTCTTGTGCATATGTTTTTGAACATAAATAGTATCATTTCGTATTTATTGCTTGCTTACGAATTGCTTCCACCATGGAGCAATGAGAAAATATCTCTTGGAGATATTTTCATGCCAACATAGGCCACCACCTTATCTCTTTTAAACACTGCAATGTGTTCTCTAGTTTATTTATTATCAAGTACATTCTAGTGCTGTAGACTGAATGTGTCTCCCCAAAATTCATATGTTGAAATCTAGTCCCCAGGGTGATGGCATTAGGAGGTGGGGCTCTTGGGAGATGATTAAGTCATGAGGGTGGGACCCTCAGAAATGGGATTAGTGCCCGTATAAATGAGACCCAGAGAACTCCCTTGGCCCTTCCACTAGGTAAGGACATGGGCCCACCATCTGTGAATCAGGAAGCAGGCCCTTGCCAGACCTACCAGTTCTGCGGTGCCTCGATCTTGGACCTCTAGCATCTAAAACAAGAGAGACATTTCTCTCTCTATTTTTTTTTTTTAAGATTTTATTTATTTATTTGTCAGAGAGAGAGAGAGAGAGAGTGTGTGATCACACAAGCAGGCAGAGAGAGAAGCAGGCTCCCTGCCAAGCAAGGAGCCTGATGTAGGACTCGATCCCAGGACTCCGGGATCATGACCTGAGCCGAAGGCAGTGGCCTAACCCACTGAGCCAGGCGTCCCTCTCTTTTGTTTATAAGCCACCCAGTCTGTGGTAATTCTGTTATAGCAGACTGAACTGAACAAGATGATTCGTAATTATGAAGATGGAAATGAACAAAATTGAGATATAGCTTTGTTACTTGGTAGCTTGGCAAATGTGAGAACAATTGCTATTACCAAGGGTAAGCAGAGTGAGAGAGGATTGCCCACTGCTGGTGGCAGTGTACACTGGGCAGCCTTCTCTGAGGGCCATTTGGCAATATCTATTAAAATTTAAATGGTTACACGTTTGTCCTGGCCTCCCAGCTTCTAGGTCTCTAATCTGGAGACACATGTGCATCTGTGGGCAAGGAGGCATCACGTCCTGTGCTGTCTATATGGCATTGCTAATAATACTGTAACACTGAAACAAGCTGCTGTCTTTTCTGGGCTTGTGTCTTGGCCGGATAGTACACTCCTGAGGTCAGCTGCTGGGTCCTCAGCTGGCACACAGCCTTCCAGAAGTGGGCACAGACCTGCTCAGATGCCAGGAGATCACCAGACAGTTGCTGTTTTTTGCTTTTTAAGCCTTTTTTTTTTGAGAGAGTCAGTGCAAGTAGTTGGGGGGATGGGATGGGGGAGGGGGAGAGAGAATCTTAAGGAGGCTTCACGTCCAGCTTGGGGCTCGATCTTATGACCCTAAGGTCATGTCCTGAGCCGAAATCCAGAGTTGGACGCATATCTGACTGAGCCTGCCGAGCGCCTCTGCCTTTTTACACTTTTTAAATCCAGGTTTGGTGTACATGGTTCAGAACCCACATAGAAGTATTGAGCTTACAAAGAATGACAGCAGGGCCCTGCCTACCTGTTCTCTGCACTGGCTCCCAGGAATCAACAGCTTTAGGGTTTAGCCAAGTTTTTCTTTATTTTTTGTATTTTTTCCGTATTTCTATACTAGTTGATTTAACTGCGATGTCTTGATTTTTTTTTTTTAATTTAGATATGACCCTATTGACTTTCCTTCATGCAAGGGGGAATTTGTAATTTTTATACTCTGCATGGTGCCCTCCTCTGCTGCCCCCTGCCCCCCAGCTTCCCCTTCTCCCAGCCCTCTGACAATGTTAAATCTTCATTTTGGGTGACATCAATATTCAATGTTTACATTATTATGACTATGTAGCTATTATTCACAGGGAGTGATTTATGGCATTAAGATTATAACTTCTTGTGCATCTTGATATTTTCTCAGAATGCCCCCATTCTCTCTTTGTTTTGTTTCTATGAACTAATTACAAAGGATTTCCCAAAATCCGTGACAGAAATGAACACCTCTATTTCCAACCCATCCAGTAACTGGTTTTCTTTTTGTGTGTATTTTTCAGACAGTCCTTCCAAGCCTCCAGCCTGTGCTCTCGTACAGACTGTTCTCTGCACGCTGCACCCGGATTCTTACCCATCTCCTGCTTCTAGACCATCCCCTGCACCCCAAATCCCACTGCATTGTCTTTCTTGGGTCTTTCGCTTCTTTTCAGTAACTTCCTGAGAAAGGGTGACTAGGGCCTAAGTTCTTATAAGGACCTTGGTTATCTGAAAATGTCTGATTTTAGCCTCATCCTTGATTGATATTGAGGCTGACTCTGGATTGGAAATAATTTCCCCTTAGAATTTTGAAAGCATTGTTCCATTGTCTTCTGGCTTCCATTGTTGTTGAGATGTCAGATAACATTCAGATCCTCAGGTTTGTTTGTATGTGACCTGCTTCTTTACTTTGGAAGATGTTAGGATTTTTCTCCATTTCTTTGTTCTACATTTCATGCTGGTGTTCCTTGGAAAGTCTGAAAAAAATTTTTTAAACTAATTTTTAAGGTTTAATTCATGGTGCCATATACTTGGAGGATCTGTTAAGTCTTGGAGTCCATTTCCTTTAGTTCGGGAGCAGTTATCTTGTATTATTTTTTGATTATTGCATGTTCTCTGTTAACTGTATTTTGTTTCTTGGTAACTCCTCTTAGCTGAATGATAAACCTGTTAGATTAATCCTTGAATTTTCTTATCTTTCTTGTTTTCCTTTTTTTAAAATTAAAATTTATTAACATTTAATTTCATTAACATATAGTGTATTATTTCAGAGGTAGAGTTCAGTGATTCATCAATTGTATGTAACACCCAGTGCTCACTCCATCATGTGCCCTCCTTAATGCCCATCACCTGGTTACTCCATCCTCCTCCTTCCTCCCCCCAGCAACCCTCAGTTTATTCCCTAGAGTTAAGAGTCTTTTGTGGTTTGTCTCCTTCTCTGTTTTTATTTTATTTTGTTGCTATTTTTTTGATGATTTTAAAAAAGTAATCTCTACGCCCATGGGTTCAAGCCCCATAACCCCGAGGTCAAGAGTTATATGCTCCTCCAACTGATCCATCCATGTACGCCTTTTTCTATTTTTACGGAGATTTCTTTTTTCTATTTCTCAAATATTCTGCTGGTGAAAAAAAAATTACTGCTATTCTATTTTAATTTCAAAGAGTTTTTCTCTGAATGCTCATTTTATAGCCCCCTTGTTCTCATTTCATGAAATGCACTATCTAATTTTTCTGTGGCTATGAAAATACATACATTATGTATATTTTTTCTCTTTCCTGTCATCTCTCTATTTTCTTTGGAATTCTTTTATTTTCTATTTGCTCTGATGTGACTTTCAGTTAGAGACTTTTCTGCAATGTCTGATGCTCTTTGGCTCTCCACACATATCTACGAGTGAGGTATGAGATACCCCCTGGGAAGACCCTGTGCTTGGGGAAGACTTGATGACCAGTGGGCCTCAGTATAAGGTGGCAAGGTGGGGTGACTTGGCTATTTCCAGAGGGGATTCCCTAGTATCAGTATCTTTAGGTCTTTTTTCTTGGGGTGGC
>ML108531.1:0-65607 GCA_003697995.1 Taxidea taxus jeffersonii | reverse complement strand
TTTGAGAGAGAGAGGGACAGAGAGAGCAAGTTCCACAAGGTGGGGGAGAGGGAGAAGCAGACTGCCTGCTGAGCTGGGAGCCTGACGATCCCTGGACCTGGAGATCTTGACCTGAACCAAAGGCAGATGCTTAACTGACTGAGCCACTCAGGTGTCCCCTTTTCTGTTTTTAAGATGGTCCCTCTCCCCCATGTTCAGCTGTCTGCCATCCTTAAGTCTTTTTAAAAAAATTAACCTATAATGTATTATTTGTCTCAGGGGTACAGGTCTCTGAATCATCAGGCTTACACATTTCACAGCACTCACCATAGCACATACCCTCCCCAGTGTCCATAACCCAGCCATCCCAACACTCCTACCCCTCTTCCCTCCAGCAACCCTGTTTGTTTTGTGAGATTAAGAGTCTCTTATGGTTTGTTTCCCTCCCAATCTCATCTTGTTTCATTTTTTCCTTCCCTACCCCCCACAGCCCCCCCCACCCTGCCTCTCAAATTCCTCATATCAGATAGATCATATGATAATTGTCTTTCTGGGATTGACTTATTTCGCTAAGCATAATACCCTCTAGTTCCATCCACGTCATTGCAAGTGGCAAGATTTCATTTCTTTTGATGGCTGTGTAGTATTCCATTGTGTGTGTGTATAGTGTGTGTGTATACCACATCATCTTTATCCATTCATCTGTTGATGGACATCTAGGTTCTTTCCATAGTTTGGCTATTGTGGACATTGCTGCTATAAATATTTGGGTGCATGTGCACCTTTGGATCATTATATTTGTATCTTTAGGGTAAATACCCAGTAGTGCGATTGCTGGGTCATAGGGTAGCTCTGTTTTCAACTTTTTGAGGAATCTCCATACTGTTTTCCAGAGTGGCTGCACCAGCTTGCATTCCCACCAACAGTGTAGGAGGGTTCCCCTTTTTCCGCATCCTCGCCAACATCTGTTGTTTCCTGACTAGTTAATTTTAGCCATTCTGACTGGTGTGAGGTGGTATCTCATTGTGGTTTTGATTTTTATTTCTTCAATGCAGAGTGATGGGGGGCATTTTTTCATGGGTCTATTGGCCATCTGGATGTCTTCTTTGCAGAAATGTCTGTTCATGTCTTCTGCCCATTTCTTGATTGGATTATTTATTCTTTGGGTGTTGAGTTTGATAAGTTCTTTATAGATTTTGGATACTAGCCCTTTATCTGACATGTCATTTGTGGATATCTTCTTGTATTTTGTCATTTGTCTTTTGGTTTTGTTGACTGTTTCCTTTGCTGTGCAAAAGCTTTTGATCTTGGTGTAGTCCCAATAGTTCATTTTTGCCCTCGATTCCCTTGCCTTTGGTGACGTGTCTAAGAAGAAGTTGCTTTGGCTGAGGTCGAAGAGGTTGCTGCCTGTGTTATTCTCAAGGATCTTGATGGATTCCTGTCTCACATTGAGGTCTTTCATCCATTTTGAGTCTATTTTTGTGTGTTGTAAGGAAATTGTCCAGTTTCATTCCTTTACATGTGGCTATCCAATTTTCCCAACACCATTTGTTGAAGAGGCTGTCTTTTTTCCATTGGACATTCTTTCTTGCTTTGCCAAAGATTAGTTGACCATAGAGTTGAGGGTCTATTTCTGGGTTCTCTATTCTGTTCCACTGATCTATGTGTCTGTTTTTGTGCCAGTACCATACTGTCTTGATGATGACAGCTTTGTAATAGAGCTTGAAGTCTGGAATTGGGATGCCACCAACTGTGGTTTTCTTTTTCAACATTCCTCTGGCTATTTGGGGTCTTTTCTGGTTCCATATAAATTATGGGATTATTTGTTGAGAAATAGAGAATGTCTTAAGTTATCGGATATCCCAGAACATTCCAAATGAAGAGAGTGTAAGTGGAGATTTTTTTTCTCTGTGATTTAAACATGAAATGATCATTCAATCTGGCACTGAGACTGTTTGTCAATGAACAGCAAAATGTACATTACCAGTTAAACACAGTTTGACTCTTACAAAAAGCTCTTATTAGGCAAGTAAATGCAAATCACGCTCTGTACCTGAAATGATACCAGAGAGAATCTTAAATTCTGTGGTTTAGTTTTTTCTTGGTATCACCTATCTTCACAGAGTGGACCAGTGGGTCTGCTATAGGTATGGCTTGAATAATATCTTTCTTTTTGTGTGTGTTTAAAGATTTATTTATTTGAGAGAGAGAGATGTTGGTTTGGCTGTGTGGAGATTGCTGCTATAAACATTCAGGTGCATGTGCATCCTTGAGTCTTTGACCCCAAATCTCCAGCGAGTTGACTTCCCATGTTTTCTTCGTACCGAGGGTAGGGTGGTTATCTAGCTAGGAGGTAGGAGTAGAATTCCTAGGTCTTACGTAGACTTGCCATGAGTCCTCCTGTGTTTAGCTCCACCTATGCCTCAGAGGTGTCTGGTGCTTCTTCAATCTCTGGGCCTTTTCCAGGTTCTGAATGGGCTTGTTCATCCAAACACAGACTTATGTTTCCATCTTCTCCCATCTGCAAAGCCATTTGGCGCTCGCCCATCTGCTTTTCCGCTTCCTGAAACTGTTGTTAATGTATTTGTCTTCTGTCATCCTCTCTTTTCTTTGTCCTTGCAGGTTTCTGTCACTTTAGACCTTCACTACTATTATAGAGGAGTTTTTTGGGGGGTGGGAGGCAGAGATAAATGTCTATGTTCAGGCCTCTATGTTGACCCTGAACATCTCATTTCTTCTTTACAATGGAAGTGGCAGTAGAGGCACAGCTCATCTGTTTGTTATGTGTCCCCACAAGAATGGCCTTGGCCAAGGATGTCTCCTTGCTGAGATACTGATGTATTTTAGTAACAGAACACCCAACTCAAATGGCTTATACAGTAAAAGAATGTATCTCATCCGATGAGCAGCTCTGAGGCAGGGCAGCTCCAGGTTTGGTGAATTCAGCAACTCAGCAATATCACTGAATCTTCTTCCTATTTCCCCACTCCATGCTAGTGCCTCTCATGGTCACAAAATGGCTACTGTGGTTCCACCCACCATTCAGATCCTTGTATACAAATGTTTATAGGCAGAAAAGATAGCATCCTTTCATTGGTTTACTCTCTTTAAAAATGTATGATTGTGTTCTGGTCTCTGCAGGCTGGCATAATGAAATGACATAGACAGGCGACTTATAAATAGCAAGTCTTTGTTTCTCATAGCTCCAGAGGCTGGGAAGTCTGGAATCATGGCAGCAGGAGATTCTGTGTTTGGTGAGGGTTTTCTGGTTCACAGATGGCTGTCATTTTGCTGTTTCCTCACTTGACTGAAGTGAGTCTCACTTGGCAGGGGACTCTTTTAGAAGGGCACTAATCCTGGCCTCTGTCCTCATGCTCTGATAAACTCCCCAAAGTCCCACTGCCAAGTATCATCATCTTAGGGGTTAGGATTTCAACATATGAATTTGGAGGGTGTGTGGGACACAAGCATTCAGATTATAGCAAATTGTTTGCATGTGTGTTATACAGCTTTGCAAATCTAAAACACTTAAAAGGTATGCAGTGAAAACTTTCCCTATTCCTCCTCTTCTGTCTGCTCAGTAGTAGGACTTTCTTGTTTATTCTTCCAGAGTCCTTTTTTTTTTAAGATTTTATTTTTTTAAGTAATCTTTATACCCAATGTGGACTTGAACTTAGAACCCTGAGGTGGAGAGTCATGCGCTCTGCTGCCTGAGCCAGCGAGGTGCCCTCTTCTAGAATCTTTTTATATAATGCATATTAAAGCAAATATGAACGTGTAGTTCTATCTACCTCATGCCCCCCCTTTTTAATACAAATGGTAGCATACTCTAAGCATTTTGGGACACTGCTTCTTTTTTTCACCTAGTAAAATATTTTGGTACACAAAGTAAATCCTTAATATTTTATAACTGTATCATATTGTGCTAGATGCCTGCAAACTAATTTGTTGAACCAGTCGGTTGTTTCCCATATTTGCTATTATAATACATTCTACAGATCTGTTAGTTTTACTATAGGATGAATTCCCAGAATTACAACTGCTGGGGCAAAAGGGACATGTCTCTGTGACCTTGACAGATGTTGCCGAGTGCCCTTCAGGGGTTTGTACTAGTTTTTTTCCACCAGCGTGTACAGAGGGTCCGTTTCCCATACACCAACAGACGATGTTCTTAACTTTTTGGATTCTTGCCAATCTAATAGGTGAAAAATGGTCCTTGTATCTCTATTTAAGAGCTAAGAAATCATTACCAGGAGCTTCTCCAGCCGGCTTGTTCTCCTGAGCAATGTCTCCTTGATCAGAAATTTGTAATATGCCTCTTCCTAAGCTTGTCATTGGCAAAGGGAATGAAAGGACTAATTGGTTTAAGGTTAATCCAGATTAACATCCTGTGGTGGGGCTGGGATAGTGGCCAGCCTTTCCATCACCTGGGGGCCTGGATTACCCCAGCTTTTGTTATGGAGGAACTTGGGACTGAAGCCATTGGAAGGCACCCTGCAGGGTCTGGGCCCTTGTTCCTGCTGTAGGCTCCTGTTAAAGGGCTTGGCTTCACATGTGTGCCTCCAAGATCAGGCAAGCCTGCTCCTAGGAGTCCTCATTGTCACGTGCTCAATGCTGCTTGGCTGTCTGGGATGGGAGGATGCTCTGTGATTGTGGAAACCACCTGATCTCTGATCACATCCAAGATACTGGTTGCAGAAAGCAGGTAAGAGAAGCCTCTAGGCTTTAGAATTGGCAGCCCTGGGTTCCAATTTCCCTCTATGATCCACTAGCCTTGTAACCACTTAGCTTCTCTGAGCCTCAGTTTTCTCCATTGTAAAACTGGGCCAGGACTTCTACGATAGTGGCGTAGGGAGGTTTAGAGGTATGTTTATCATGTGCCCAGCCCAGAGCCTGGCCCACAGGGAGATCTCAGCAGGGGTCTGTCCTGATTCAGGTCTCCAAGTCAGGAAAGAATATTCTACCGGCTGTGAGCCTGGGTCTTGAGCTCTGTCCCCAGGCTCAGCACACAGCCAGAGCCTCAAAAAAGGTGCTCAATCTATGCTTGTTGAAGGAATCACAGAACAGCAATAAATTACTACAAAAGCCATAGCTACACATCCTAACAGTATTTGGCTTTCTTGGCCATATTGAGGCACAATTTCCCTTGATACCCGTCTGCATTGACTCATTTACACATGCCCTGCCTCCCAATGACGTGCATTGTTTATCTACAACATCAGCTCCCTATCGATTTATCAATGCCCATTTTGCTCGAGAATCAATGGCTTAATTGCATCTCCACAGACCTGGGGATACAATCTGCGTGCCGTGTAGAACACAACCCTGAGTTGAGAACCTGTTGAAGCTTTTGTTTGCTCCTTGTGAGTTTTCCTACGCATGGTCCTCTAATGGACAGTTCCCAAGACCCGAGTGACCAGCCATCATTAGTGCCCTAGCAGAGGTCAGGCCCCCCCCGAGACACCTGGTCACCCAAGTTGGGTGCGTGTGAAGGTATCCAAGTGGATGAAGGAGATTTATCCTTATAGGAAGGGCTATTGGTGGGTGGGTGGGGGTGCCTGCAGCTGGTGTGGGCTTTTCTCTTGTGACCCTTCCTGGGGTGTGCGTTCCTCCGTTTAGCCCTACCTCCCTGGACATTTCTCTTGCAGACTGGACACTTCAGAGCAAGGGTATGTTCTGGCTTGCCGTTATCCCTAGGATCTGTTGTACACATAGTAGGGGCTCGATGAGGTCTGGCTGAGTGCTTGAGGATCAAATGCATCTCTCTCTGGGTCTCCTTGCTGGGGCTTCTAAGTGGTGTGGGAGCTGGGGAGAGAAGGTGCGGGGCTTGGACGGTAGGTGGCGCTCTGTCAAAGTCTGCCATCCGTATCTAGGAGGAAAGGCCCTCAGAAGAGCTTCAGAATTCACCCGACTTTGAGCTTCTTCAGCATTTACCCGATTTTAAAATGAAACAGAAAGTGATGATTAGGCGTTTTTACCTTTTTAACTCTTGAAGTGATATTGAAAAGTTTGATGTTATAAATGTTATGGAATTGCAATCAGTCAACTCAGATAATGTCCATTTATTAAGCGCCTACTAAGTGCCAGGTATGGTATGAGTATTAATTCCAAAGGGAGTGTTCCTCTTCTTGTAGCATGTCCCCCAGACTAATCTATCTGTATTACTTACCTTTTAGAGGAATACATTGATGAATTGCCCTATTAAAAGAGAATAAAGGTATTTAAAGTAT
Source organism: Taxidea taxus jeffersonii (assembly GCA_003697995.1). NCBI lineage: Eukaryota > Metazoa > Chordata > Mammalia > Carnivora > Mustelidae > Taxidea > Taxidea taxus. The sequence goes on along the minus strand of ML108531.1, from coordinate 59,398 downwards.
TTAATGGGAGAGAAATCGCAAAGGAGTTTTTAAGGCGAACTTAGAATTGTGTAGAATGTTCAGCACATTATGTTAATTTTTTTTTCCAGAGGCTGAATGGCTTAGAGGGGGAAAAAAAAATCAACCTGTTCTCATCTTGTTGCAGAAGCCAGGTAATCTTTGTCTCATCAATGCTAACAAATAGACCACTAATAGCAGTTTGTGTTTGTAACAGTGAGAAATGTTTCTCTGGAAAATATTATTAGCACTTATATTATCTTACAGATAATGCTCTGGCTCAACAGAGGGTCCTAGTAAAAATATAATAGCAGATTGCAGCCGACGGGCTCTCTGTTTTTATGTTCGAGATGTCATTGTTTTGCAGAGTTGAAAGAAGTTCTTTGAAAACATAGGCATCACACACATACCCTTGCCAGAGCCCAAGTTTGCAAAGGAGCCTGGGGTGGGGGGTGGGCAGGTGGGCCTGTAGCTTGCTGAGGTCCTAGGCATCTCTCTCCCATGTTGGGGAAGCTGGGGGAGCTGGTGGAGTGTGTTAGAGTGGAAGTGGTGTACCTTCCACGGGACAGAGTCGGGGGTGGCTCTAAGCAGGCTCCCGGCCTGGTCCTGCTCAGTGGCTGTCTTCCTCCCTGGACTGTGGCTGGGTATCTGGTTTCTGCTATGGCCTCAATACCAGCCCTATGCTGGGCACACATAAGGGCCTCCTCCATCCTGGGTGACCTAAGGGTTTAAACTATGGGCAATGTGGACAGAGAGGTGTGACTCGACAGGGTGCCACCCCAGGGACCCAGAAAGCAATTTTCTGTGTGCTCGGGCCACTTCTCGAAGCCATGGGTGGGAAGGAGCCCAGGTTCCAGCTCATCTGGGGGCAGGACAGAGGAGGGGGAGATCTTGGTCTGAGGAAGCTCGTGACCACTATTGGTGGTGTTGGGGGAAGACACGAAAAGGAGAAGGGCAAGCTTTCCAGGCAAGGGGGAGAGCATAAGCAAGAATTTAAGTGCACTTGAGGTTAAGAGTGTATTTTGGCCAAGGGCAGGGTGGGGAGGTACCTAGGTTTGCATGTCGCCAGGCTGCCCAACCCTAGGGGCACCTAGCCCAAGACCCACTTTCCATTCTTTCTCTCCTTGGAAGAGTACTTGGGGTTTTCTCTGCCCACAGGCTCGTTTCCAGTTCTGAAAGGGCCATTCTCCATCTGCAGTGTGAGGGGTGAAATCAGAGATGTCTCTGGAGTCTGCCGTGGCAACTGACAGGGGTTCTGGAAGCATGTTTTCCCTGTAGTGCTCCCCTTCTCTGCGCGTGTGCTAGTCAGGCAGGGCACTGCCTCCAGAAGTTCACAGTCCAGATGGGAAATAATCATCATGGGGGAGAGTGTTGCTCACAACGGAGGCTTGGTGTCCGTTTCTATGTGCCCTGGCCAAGTAGAGAGCCTGGGCCACAGCAAGCCCCGATCTTGGTCTGAAGAGTCCTGTGGACATTATGGACCTGGGGTAAAGGCCGGAGCAGGGCCATTTCATACTTCAGGGATGAAGAGGTTCATCAGTAGGAGGGGAAAACCTTATAGGTGGATACGCAGTGGCAAGTGCTCAAGGAAGTCAGGGCTGCCCAGGCTCTCTGCAACATGGGCTGCAGAAGAGGGTGCGATGCCTTTGCAGCCAGATCATGAGGGCCTGGTTGCCACAGTGAACTGTCTGCATGCGTCCTCCTGTACTTTTCTGCTTGGGGACCCAAGCATGATGTGCCCAGAGGGGTGACATCCTAAAGGGAGAATTAGAGAGACCCCCCAAAGCTGCCACTACCCCTCTCCTGGCTGGCTGGGTGGGCCTAAGAACTTCTTGGAAGACAAAGGGCTCCAGTCTGAGGCTTCAAGCCAGGAAGAGGCCTGGCCTCTTGGCTTGCAGACAGTGAAAGGGACCCCAAACTTTATTCCGGAAGGAAGAACAATGCAAGGTCTAATGTCAGTCTCCTGTGGGGCCAGGGGCTGCTTGTGGGCCCATCAAGCTCCTAGCCAGGGGTGGAGCTCAGGCTCTCTGGGAGGAGCCCAGGATGTGACGGCCTCTAGGCCAAGGCAGCCCCACAAGGTGCTCAGCCTTTGAAATGAGCTGTATCTGCAAGTGTGTTCTCCCTCAGGTTCCACACACGCTCTGGAGTTGGCTCTAGAGGGTGTCCCAGACCCCAAAGCTCCAGGGCTGGTCAAGACTAGGCCCTGAGAAAGGGCGTTTGTGTATGGGGCAAGTATGCTCCAGGCCCTGCCCAGCCCCCCTCCGGGGCAATGTCGAGTGTTCTGAGGGCACAGGTGGGCAGGCGATGAGTGAGCTCAGCTCTTTGCTCACAGATATGAGCCTGAGTGGCCCCCATCTCCTCCGTGTCCCTGCAGGTGATTCCTCTGGGTGCTTACGTAAGGGAAGTACCCAGGATGGGATGATGTGTTCAGGGAGAGAACCAGGAAAAACAACCACATTTTACTGTGCCAGGGAACAGGGAAGGAGCTCCCTATGAGCAAAGGGGAGAGAGTCATGGTTCGTACTCCGCTTGGGAACTTGAGAACAGAACGGGGAACAGCCATTTTTGTCTGAGTGATGGCACCTGAAACTCCCCACGGGGGTCCCCAAGGCCCTTCTGTTTGGCTCTGGCCACTCCTCTCTCCTCCTCTCATCCCCAAGTGGCTGCTCTGACTTTCTCAGGCCCCAGATCTTCCTTGGCCTCCATGGCCCTTCCCTGGCACCGAGCCCGTTGTCAGGAAGTCTGCCCAGGCCCTCCGGAGCAGAGGGGCTCTGACAGTCCTTCCTGGACCCAGAGTTTACCTTGTCCCCATGTAGGAGGCTGTTGGCACCTGTCTCCCTGCTTCCTGATCGTTGGGTCTCTGGGGGTTGGGAGTATCATACTTTTGTCTCTGTAGCTCCCAGCCTTGCCTGGGGCCTGAGATGATGCTTGCAGAGGATGAGTCTTGATGGTTTTGGGGTGAAAAGTCAGCAGAGGTGCAGTGCAGGAAGGGGGGCTGGGTGGGGGTCCTGGCACAAGCTGTGAGTGTACCATGGAGAAAGGCTAACTCTCTGGAGTTCTGTGGGTCTGCATGGCCTGGTACTTGTGGCTGCTTCATGTTCCCGGCCCTTGTGGTAACACTGGGCTTCTTTGAGGGCACTTGTTTTATTCTCCCTTTCCCTAGAGCATCACAGTCCAGTTCAGAATTTTGCAAACAGTTGGCACTCCATTAATGTTTGCGGATTAAATGAATGACTGATTGAACTTAGTGTGTTGTTGATGTATGCAAGCCCTGTGGTCTCTCTGGGCCTCGGTTTCTCCAGCTGTACAGGGACTGAGTTGGGGGGAATATTCTGGCTTTCTGGGCTCTCCCCACTGTGACTTGACTTTGATGTGAATTTTTCCATGTCTTGGCCATCCCTCCCCTTCTGCCAGGGCACAGAGAGGATGTGTGGGAGAGGTTGGGGCAATGGGGCTAAGTCCTGCAGTGGGGAGACACTGCAGGCCTCCAAGAGTCCCCTTGGATCCTGAGGGCTGAGCCCACAGCTGCAGCCCCTGCTGACCCTCGGAGCATCGCTTCTACATCCTTCTCCACTGCCTGCCAGGATCTAGGCACTCAGTTGTTGGAGGGCTGTGCCCTGGAACACAGGACAGTGGGAGATGAGGCCTTGTGGATGGGCTGCCACGATTAGCTGGGCTCGGAGGGCTCCAACCATGGCTGCTGGGGAGTGAAGGAGACAGGGAACGTGGGCATAGCCTGCTTCTGAGGCTCAGGCCTTTCTGACCTTCCTGGGGCGAGGCGAGCAGGAGTGGAGCCCAGACAACAGTTTAGCAAGGAGGGAGAAAACTCCTGGCTGCCGGGACTCTGTTCCCTGCTGCTCTGGGGAAAGGAGCAGATGGCTGGTGTTCTAGGAGGAGGCAACTGAAATCATAGTTCATGCCTAGGAGCCCTGTAGAGCTGTACCCATGTTGAAGAGCGAGACGGTGAATAGCACGGTGGAAGTGTGTGTGTGTGTGTGTGTGTGTGTGTGTGGTGTGCATGGTGTCTGGCAGCAGGCTTCCCTGATGAGCTTTGCAGTGAGGTGTGTGTTAGTTTCCTAAGGAGGCTGCAATGCATGACCACAAACATTTCTGGAGGCCAGAATCTGAGACCAGGGTGTCAGCAGGGCCGTGCTCCTAGGGGAGGGTCCTTTCCTGCCTCATGCAGCATCTAGGTGGCTGCTGGCAGTCCTTGGCTTGCGGCGGCCCATGATTTCTGTCTTCACGTGGCCATCATCCTGTGTCTCCGTGTGTCCCTTTCTGTCCCTGTAAGCACACTCTCCTTGGATTTAGGGCCCACCTAAATGAGCACAGTGGTCGTCTCTCGATTCTTACATTAATTACATCTGCAAAGACCTGATTTCCAAACAAGATCACATTCTGAGGTTCTGAGTGGTTGTGAATTTTGGGAGAACCCATCATCCCATTGCAAAGAAGGGCCCTTATTTGTCTATATTTATGTCTCTTTTCCTGACGTGGTCATTTTCCTATGGGCCAACTTAGCAGTGTTTTCAGAAACAGACAGGGGAAGGGGCTGGGATTCTTATCATTTTGTAGGTTGACTTCTGCTTCATATATTTGCCTTTTGGGTCCTACACTTGACTGGGCCTGGGGGTGCAGACAGTGGCCCTTTGAGCCCCTTGCCTTCTGCCTCTGTGTGTAGGGCCTTTGCAGCCCTTGCTGCCTTGAGCATGGGAGGGTGGTGGGGATCTCGTTGCTTTTTATATAGATTTTTCAGGCAGTCCTTCTGGTTCGAGCACCACCTGCACCCCTACTCTCAGAGGTGCTTGGGTCCTCAGACTCCGGGGCCCATGCAGGATTGGGCACGTGCAGACCCGTTGCTTTCCAGCTTTCCCCACTGCTGGCTCTGGCCTGGTGTTCTCCAGTCTGCTGTGTCAGTTATCCTCTGGTTTGCAGCCTCCCAAATTTTGAAGCTATTTGTCTTCTATTTGATTTATACCTTTGTGGGTATTATCCCTTTACTGTCACTCTCCTAAAACCTATCAGTGGACTCTGATCACATTTAAGAAGATGCCCAGATTCTCACCATGGCTAGCTTCCCAGCCTGGGGTTTCTCACACATCAAATGCCAGCCCTCTGGTGTTCCGAGCTCAGCCTTTCTCTTCCCCTCTCCCTAAAAATAATCAGTCTTCAGAATGACCTTCTTAGAACTCTCACCCTTCCACCTTTTTATTCTTCTCATGGACAGGATCAGGCTTCTGTGCCAGGGAGTGGGGATCCCAATTCAGCCAAGGGAAGCAGACTTCTCGTGGTGTTCCCTCTCCTCTTCTCTCCCTCCCCTTTCCTCTCAGGGTTTGGCCAAGAGAACCTGGAACTTTCTGGAAGGTTTCTTGGGGAGACTGGGGAGTAGAGCCTTCCTCATTGAGGTTTTAAAAGGAGGCCATCCAAACTCTCCGAGTTCAGGTTTCTATTACACGTGTAGAATGTGGAAGCTGATGATCATCTATGAAAATTCAATAAACCTTGAAAACAGCATCAGGGTTGATTTCTGTAATTTAAAATAATGGATACTAAGAAATTGTTTCTCATTTATCTCTACTGCTGAGATTGTGGTATGAAAGAGACTTCATTAGGCAGAGATTTTTTTTTTTTTAAGAAAAAAAATGATGTCATTTATCTCAATCAGTGATGGATGCAGGAGGTAGCTGACGATTGTGGTTAATAAAGCCCGGCCAACAAAAGCCTTGGTTTTTTTACACAGTTTGGGACAACTGAAGGGAGCCACCAAAAAATCACAGTGGAAGAGGCACAGAAATGCAAAGTCTTGTTTTGGTGTAAAAGTACCACTTTTGGCTTGTTAACCTGCACATCTGGCCTGAAGTTTTGTTCAGAAATTAGGGGGCAAGGAGGGGGCTGAAACATGATCGAGCCCCAGGCCGCATAGGGTCAGAACCTCCCCTTCCCCCAGTATTCCTCTTTCCCATCCAGAAGCCTCAAACTGAAGCTGGGGGTGCCTGTGAAGGTACCGCCCTCAGCTTCCAGGGTGGGCTTTGCTTGGCTGGAGAGATGCCTGAAGTGTGTGTGTGTGTGTGTGTGTAAGTATGTGTCTGTGTGGTGTCCAAGAGGCAGCATTCTTATTTTTGTAGTATTTCCACCCAGAAATAAAAAAAATCTCAAGAATCTAGTTCCTGCAAATGACACATTGGTGGAGAGAAAGACCACGTGTGTGAGGGTGATGATTTAACTCTTCTTTTAGGACAAAGAGCATTTATCTACCATCTTAAACTCTTCCCGCTGTCCCCACTTGGCTGGAGGTGGAGGGGGAGTCCTGCTATGGGGTCCACACCGGTGGGGGGATCTGGAAGGGAAGGTGCCGCTGAAGCCCCCAAGTTTGAATTGTGTGTTGGTTTGAGCAGATGTTGTTTTTGAGCTGTGTGCCAGGTGTGCTGCTGCCCAGAGCCATGTGGGGGTGATGGTGGTGCTAGATAATCGGGGTGGGGGGGACACCTAGAGGGCAGGGGTTCCCAGGGCGACATCCTACCTTGTGACCTCCTGTCTTCCTCCACGTTTCACTCCTACCCCCCGCTGTCTGCAGCGCTGGCTGCTTGGGCTCCTGATGTGTTTTAGATGCAGGTCATGTGTGTGAGCCTCTTTTCCCCTGTGTGCACGTGCGCAGACACACACACACACACACACGGGCACACACACACTCATCTCGAAAGAGGAAGCTTCCATCCAGCTACGAGCCAGGGACATCCTACTGTTAGGCCACGGATCAAAGAATGCTAATTGATCAAATATTAAATGCCATTTAAACACCACACTGAATAATTCACCTTTTCTTGTGTGAGCAGCTTTGTGGCAGCTGGAATAAGTAGAAGGGGCTTTCATGCTGATAACAGTGTGAGCAGGGGAGGGGAGGCAATGTTTGTTTTCCTGAAGTGTTGTGAAATGTGTGAGAACCAAAGTTTTCACTTATTAAATTCAGTCCTGGAGGAGTATGGTGTCAAGATTTTCCATCTCGACCTGATTTTTAAAGAATCAGGTGATGGGGACAAAGAGGGCCTTTAGAGGGGGAGGTGGTGAAATCCTTGGTGAGAGCAACTGCTGGTGGGGCCAGAGACACTCTGGCCAGAGACAGGGAGACTCAGAAAATAAGGGGGAACCACATGCAGCAAGTAGGCTGAAGCAGGTGCCCCCCCGACAGATGTCCTTATTCTAATCTCTGGGGCCTGTGAATGCATTCTTTTACCCGTCAAGGGACTCTGCAGAGGTGATTTAAGTTGGTCCTGAGGGAGGGAGTTGTGCATGTATTACCCAGGTGAGCCCCAGAAAGTCACAAGCATCCTTTAAAAGAGAGGAGGGGTTTCAAAGTCAGAGAAGCAGAGTTTGGGATGAAGCCCATGAGCCAAGGAATGTGGGCAGCCTCCAGAAGCTGGAAAAGGCAAGGGAATTCTCTAGGGCCTCAGAAGGAACACAATTCTGTGGATACTTTGTTTTTAGCCTCGTATGATCCATTTTGGAGGTCTGACTTGCTGAAGTGTAAGGTAACACATTTGGGTTTTTTGAAGTCACTAGATTGAGGGTCACTTGTTATGGCAGCAATAGGAAGCTAATACGTGCACCTCTTATTCTGTTTCCCTGCAGCTTGCTGTGTGTCTAAAATAACACCAGCAGACCTACTCCTCTGGGGGCACGTGGGGAAAGCAGGTATTCGTGATAATAATTACTGTTAGTAACATTGGTAAACACTTCCTATGTGCTCTGCTCTGTACTAAGAGCTCTCCTTACATTAGCCTGTTTAGTCCTCCTGTCAAGCCCATGGTCAGATCCCATTGGCGTCCACACCATTTTAGCCTTTTACTGCTGCCCAACTGATTATAGTTCAAAAGACCGAACATTTATTATCTCCCAGTTTCTGTGAGTCAGGATTCTGGGAAAAGATTAGCTTGGTTGTTCTGGCTCGGGATCTATCATGAAACCCGCGGTTCCCCACCATCAAGGTGTCCACGGGGGCTGCAGTCATCACAAGGCTGGACTGGGGGTGAGTGCACTTCCCAGGTCACTCACATGATGGTTGGGAGCTTCCAGACTCTTTGTGGTTGGCTGGAGGCTCCAGGTCCTTCTCCACAGGGCTGCTCTCAGCAAGGTCGCTTGTCTCTCCCCAGTGTAAGGGTTGAGAAAATGGGAGGGAGGGAGAGAGAAGGGGGTGGGGGGAGACAGAGAGGAGAGAGAGAAATCAAGACAGAAGCCATAGTCTTTCTATCACTTAGTCCCAGAGGGGACATTCTATCTCTTCCACCATATTCTATCCATTCTTTCACCATATTCTATCCATTCTTCTACCATATTTTATCATTAGAATCTGGGGAAGAGATTCAGCCACACTCAAGGAGGGGGACCACACAGGGGTGTGAAACCAGGAGGTGGAGATCATCGAGGACCCTCTGAGAAACTGCCTACTATGCCCATTTTGCAGATGGGATGGCTGAAGTCCAGAGAGGTTAGGCTGGTAAAAGCCAGAGCTAGGATTGGAATCCAGGTCTGGGTGTGCTCAGAGCCCACGTTCTTAACCATCCCGTGGTCGTGCTTCTGTGAAGCCCATGCATGTAAATGCTCCTTCTTGTGTTATTAAACACTCCTGCCACCTTCATACCTCATATCCATGTCTCTCCTTGGGATGTCTGTGGCCCTCAGTTATGCCTGAGACCGAGCACGGACCCCCATGCATTGCTGTGTTTGGTCGATTGTCTGTCCTGCTGGATGGAATGGGGAGCTGAGTGCAAAGGTGGGTGACTTTTGGAAAGAAGGAATGAAGTAAAGAATGAACAGAAGAAAGGCTCAAAGAAAGGAGTCCCAGCAACATGAGGCCGCAGGGTGGGGGGGTTTGCTGTGATGGAGGGGTCTGTGCATGGACATCTGTTTTTGCTTGGTGGGCTCTGTGTGTGAGCTTTCCCTTAGGCCTCAGACGCTTGCCCCTGGCAGCTTCTCCCACCGGGCTTCCATGTCTCGACACCACCTCTGTGGGCGCCACAGCATGGGGGGAGGAACAGGCAGTGTCCTGGGGTTAAGGGGCCTTGGAGGCCTCATTCTGGGGAGGAAGAGGCTATGAGTCACTGCAATGGTATATGTTATACATCTCAGGTGTGTCCTTCCCGCTTTCTTTTGGGGGGACAGGTGAGAGAGGGACAGAGCTCAGGGGTCCCTGGAAGGCCACATCTTCCCACAGTAGGGAGGGGACTTCATCCTCATCGATTCAACACACTGACGCCTTGGTGCCTTCTTCCTTACTGTCATCTGTTGGGAACTTTTAGGCCAGTGGTTCTCAAAGCGTGATCCCTGGACCAGCAGCAGCATTAGCTGGCACTCATTAGAAATGGAAATTCTCAGCTGTTCCATCCCATACCTTCTGGATCAGGAACTCTAGGGGCAGGGCCCAGCATTCTGTGTCTTAACAGGCCCTCCGGGTGATACTGATGCTTGATAATATGGGAGAAATATGCACTCGGCCTTTAAACAACCTTTTAAAGCTTCTACATTTCTTAAAATTGCCCAAAGTGAAAATCTTCAATATATGAATGTCTTGGAAAAATCCAGTTAAGCAATGGGACATCTAAAATTACCCAGAGATTAGTATTTACTTACTGGTGGGTGTCATTTCATTGTTACAGGATTATGTGTGTATTTATAAATACAATATTTATTTATTTTTAAAGATTTTATTTATTTATTTGTCAGACACACACACACACACACACACACACACACACACAGCACAAGCAGGGGGAGAGGGAGGCAGAGGGAGAAGCAGACTCCCTGCTGAGCAGAGAGCCTGACGGGGGACTTGATCCCAGTCATGACCCTGTGATCATGACCTGAGCTGAAGGCAGAAGCTTAACCTACTGAGCCACCCAGGCATCCCTAAATAGAACATTTAGTAAAGTTGAGATTTTACTATAAATATTGTTTTGTATACTGCTTTTTTTTTTTAAGATTTTATTTGACAGACAGAGATCACAAGTAGGCAGAGAGGCAGGCAGAGAGAGGAGGAAGCAGACTCCCTGCCGAGCAGAGAGCCCGATGCGGGGCTTGATCCCAGGACCCTGAGATCATGACCCGAGCCGAAGGCAGAGGCTTTAACCCACTGAGCCACCCAGGCACCCCTGTATACTGCTTTTTAAATGTTTCTCCAAGTCCTGCGCACTTGTCCACAGGCTACCTCCTTCACAGCTGCGTAGTGTTCCGTTGTGGGAACGCACCATCACTGACCAATCCCCGGGATGGATGCTGCGGATGCTCGCTGTGAACTCTGCTCACATACACTTGCGGCATAAACAGCTGGTCAGCAGAACAGTGGGTTTCTTCATGTCCCTGTTCTTGGAGGGTGGGACCGGGTGGGGAGGCTCATGAGAGTCCAGGGATGGAGGCCTGGACATGGCCATGGCAGTGAAGAGAAAGGGGCAGATGAAGGGACAGATGCCACAATTTCAGCGAGTGCCCAGAGTGGGTTTTGGGGGAGAGGGGAGCCAGAGATTCGGAGTCAGTGTGAGCGAGAACGCGCTGTGATAGGACACATCTGATGCTAGTTTTGCTTGGGGAATAAACCCTCCAAACACAAAACCTTTCTTTATATGCACGGAAAAATGTGTGGAAGACTATAAACCAAAATGTTAATGTAATTTCTGAGCAGTGATGTTATGAGATATTTTCATTTTCTTCTTATTGCTTATCTGTATTTTCTGAATTTTCCATAATGAGCATCCATTACTTCTGTAATAAAAACATTGAAAAGAAGAAAGGGAAGTCAGGAGGAACAGCTGATGGGGGCGGAAGGTGCTAGAAGGTTCTTTTTCGTTGGGCTGAGGTGGTGGATCGTGGGTGCTGAGAAGGAGAAGCAGGTCAAGAGTGAAGGAGTGAGTTTGGGAATTTTTCTTCTGTAAATGCCCAGGAGGTCAAGGGCCAGACAGGGCATTCTAAGGTTGGGAGAGGGCCATCTTGTCAGTAGATCGAAGCACCCCCGCTGGCTCAAAGAAAGTGATGGCAGGGAGGGGCTCTGTGGCCAGTGCAGCGAACTCCCAAGCCTGCCGTGAGTACGTGTGTACATGTGTGAGTGTGCATACACGTGTGTGTGTGCACGAGTGGATGTATGCACGTGTGTGTGCGCGCACGCGCACTGAGGGGGGCATAGGGGCCTGTCCTGACTGAGGCTGCGCAGATCCTGGGGAGGCCCTTGGTGGGCAGGAAGGTGTCTGAGCCCAGAATCCTCTTTCCAGAAGAGGCTGATCTGGAGGGAGTCAGAACTATTAACCTCTCCCTCAGCTGGCTTTCACTCACCACAATGCCCTGAGGAAGGGACCCTGAAAGACAGCGCTCAAATGAGTTTCAGTGACATCTCATCTGATGCTGAAGGGGCTGTGCCGGGCTTTTATTAAAGTTCATTACTTTCAAAGAAAGTAATGAAAGAGGGGGTTTGGCGGGCTTTCGTCTTCAAACCAATTGAACCGTTGGCCCCACACCTCTCCTCAGCAGGAAGCAGTCTCACCCTTTGGTGCAGAAAACAGTACAGAAACTCTTTTTCATTTGAGGAAACGTTTATCCTCGAAGGGTGTGGAGAATTGAAGAACATTTCCGTGCTTGGTTTGGGAGGTGTGTTGGGGGAGGAGACTGCAGAGGGCTAACATTCCAGGGCTCCCTTGAAATCTGATGCCAAATCCTAGATGCCTGAGTCCTCCAAGGGGAATGCATGGGCTGCTTTGCTGGCCTGGAACCAGGAGGCTGTTCCACAGGGAAAGCTTTAGAAGGTTGATGGAGGGCCCACTGGCTGGAGGGACAAGGGATTAGTTCTGAGACAGCAGATCTCTCCCCACTTCCTTCCCCTCCTCCCACTAAGATTTCAGGGTTGGAAAAAAGTGAAGCCGGCTGGAGCTCATCCCTGATAGCATTTGTGGAGTCTGACCTTCTGCGGAGCCTTTTGAGGGTTGCAGGGCCAGTGGTGGCTGAGGGGCTGGGGCGCAGGGGTCGGGGAGCTGGAAGACTCGGCAGGCTTTTGACACATGCAGCTCAGCCTGCCCTTGTCGTCCCCTGTTTGCTCTGGAATGTTCTTCCTGCAGCAGTTCTGCACAAGTCTGATTTCAGGAGCCATGCAATCCAGTGAGTGGTGAGGGGTGGGTCTGGGGAGGGCGGTGCTGGCTTCGAAAGGCCTGTGCTGTGTGGCAGGACCTGCAAGGCTAATGTTCCCACCCTGAGCGGGGGGCCCCTTTGCTCCCTCCTCCTGCTGCAAAGAGCTGGTGTAGGTCTTGTGGGATATCTCCCCAGACCAGAGCCCAAGTGGAGGTGGCAAGTCTGGGAGAAGGGACACTTGGAGGTTTTCTTTTCCAAATGGGTTTGAGGTCTTCCATTAGTTTGTTCGCTGCCTTTCATTTGGATGTGAGGGAAGATGGGGAAGAGGGGTGCAGGAGGAAAGGTCTGCTATTTTGGTGTGGTTGATGGAGACAAGGCAGGGATTACTCTGGGGCCCTGTTGCTGTCTGTCTGACTCTAGGAGGTGGCTCTTAGGCTCTGCTTATGGCCTCTGACCTTGACTCCCTGTGACCGGTCTCCCCCCCGCCTGTCATTTGTCCCTGGTGCCTTTTACTGCCTAGGCACTTTGAGATTTGCAGTGGGGTTACAGATGAAGAGACTGTCCCTAATGCCCAGGAGTGGGCTGGTTAGCGAAGAAGATGTCCACGATTAACCAGGCTCCCAGCAGAAGGTTCTGAAGGGGTCTCGGGAGAGGGGCTTCTGGATGCACAGAAACCTGGAAGTCTGGGAAAGCTTGAAGGCTGAGGAAGCCCTTCTGGACTTTGTGGGCTCCAACAAGGGCATCTTCAGAAGGTGTTCGAGGTTGAGGGGCTAGCAAGGGAGGCCTGGAGGTGGTAGGGGGGACCAGGAGTAGGAGAGAATCACTGCTGGAATTAGGGGGAGTGAATGGCAGAAATGAAGTTGGGGCATCAGAGGGGTACCCTGGAAGGATGGTAGGGAGCCCTGAGGCCAGTCTAAGAAGCTTGGTCATCCGCGGCAGGTTTTTGAGTTTGTGGGTGCCTTAATTAGAGGTAGCTCCAAGATTCAGCTCATTTGATAGGCTGGCCACAGGCGTGGGGGCTGGCAGTGGGGTGAGGGGACGGGCAGAAAGAGGAGCCTAGGAAGTTGCTTAGGGAATGGGTGCCTTGAGTATCACCATGGAAGGCATGGCCAATGACAAATTAGCTACCTCTGTCCCTAGTGTCCTGACTTTCTTGTCTAGGGATTTAGCTTGGGCACTGGGGTCCTGGTCCTTAACTCTACTGTTATCTCTGGGTGCTGAGGGACTAAAGCCTCACCCAAAGGCAGAGTGGACACTGCTGCCTCCTCTCCTGTCTTGGATGACAAGGAACCTCTTGACTGGTTGCCTAGATAGTGTCCAGATGACATCCTTCCTGGGGCACAGCTGGGAAATGCTAAAGCCATCCCCCTCCCGCCTGGCTCCTGTCTTCTGCCTCCCCTGCCCAGGGCCTGAGGGTCAGATGTCAACACCCCAAGAAAACATCTGATGGTCTCAAGACCCTTCCAGAGAGAGGGTTGTCAGTGAGCCCGAGGGTGGTGGGGCTGTGGGGATGGGGGAGCCCAGGGCTGGCACTTGAAATGTGTCCTTGTTTTATTAAAGTTTAAAATTTAATAAAACAAAAATTTTGGGAGATGTTCCAGCTTCACATACATCCTTTTGCTTCTTGCTGATGCAGCATGTTGGGGGCACAGCTGGGCCTCCCCATCTCTGGACGTCAGCAAGGGAAGGCTTGGTGGTTAGTGAGGCCTCATGGAGGTGAGGGCAGGCTGGCAGTGCGGCCCACACTTGCTAGGGCTGGGAGTGGGCCAGAGCTGGGCCCAGGTCGGGTTGGGCCAGGGGTATGCCTTTGGGGCTCTCGTTGAACACCTCATACCTCCACTCAGCTCACCTTAAGTTTCTGTCTTCACTGCAGCATCTCGTCCTTGACCACGTGCCGAGGGCACACAGAAACCCTTCAACGACTCACAGGAGAGGAGGAGAGCAGAGGGATGAAGGGACAGACTGTAGAGTCTAACAGCAGGATCCCAGCTCTGCCAGTTCCTTGCTGTACTGGTTTCTAAACCCTTCTTCATCTGTAAGATGCCAATAACAAGAGCTCTTCCCTCATTGGGGTATGGCCAGAGAGCTCCTCTGGGCTGCCAAGTGTGGAGCTTGCACTCAGTAAACACGAAATAAGTGGGTCTTTGTTGTTGTTGTTGTTTTGTTTTTGCTTTTTACTCTGGGCTAGATGCTGCTGGGTATCAGGTTACAGCCCCACAGAGCCTTCATCAAACACAAGGAGGTAGGTTCATGGACACTTGAAACATTTGGGATGTATGTTAAGTACTGAATGGAACTCACAGTATGGGTATGTAATCTGGGGAGGCTTCTAGGAGGAGGTGATTTTTGACCTGGTCTTTTAGGGAGTAGGGAGGATTTCATTGCAAAGATCTAGAGAAACTGAAAAACACCATCTCAGCCAGGTGACCAAGGTCACCATCACTGGTGATAAGTCACGCTGATGGTGTGTACCCTGCATATGAGAAGGGCACTTTACCTCCCTAAAACTATCACTTCAGTCTAACCATGAGAAGAACTTCAAATACATTCCAAAACACCAGTACCCCTCAAAACTATCAAGGCTGCCAGCAACCAGGAAAGTCAAGGAAACTCCCAGCCAAGAGATGAAGGAAATGACTAAATGTAATGTGATATCCTGGATGAGATTCTGGAATGGGAGAAGGTATCAGATGAAAGCTAATGAAATCTGAGTCAAGTATGGACTTCAGTTAAGGGAAAAAAGTATCTAAGCCCTGAAATCTGAAATACAGCACCTGGGAAAAGCTGAGCATCTGATTTTTTTGGCGGGGGTGGTAGGGATGCCGTGGTGAGGGTAGGGAATCTTCCCGGAGATTGAAGTCTTTAGCTAAAGGCTGGAATTCCAGCCCTCACTGTTGCTAACGCTAATGATGAGGACAATGACAATAATAATATTAGCAACAGTGACTACCAAGCAGGGCGTTAGCCAGCTAATGCAGGTGTCTGTTGGCTTGGGCTTTGGCCTCCTTCCTGACCTACCTCTTAAGAGTGTGTTTCTCAGGCTGATAGTCCATCAGGTTTACTGAGGTTTACTGACAGCTTACCCACCTCTGGAGGTCATAGAGTGACAGGGAGACAGGCCTCTTCACAGGCTGTGTTGAGTGTTTTGGAAGGAAGTTGGAGGGGGCACCCCTCTGGCCCGGTCCTGAGGATGAGAGCAGGGAGCGTGCGCATAGACCTCCAGAAGAGGGCGCCGGTGTGGGGCACCTGCTCAGAAGCTTCCCCTCCTTGGATGTGGTCCTACCACTTGCAAAGGAACTTGGCCCCTCAAAGCAGCTGGGTGGCAACAGTTTTTAAAAAATCAGAGAAATGATTACAGTTTGGCCCAGATTCCCAATGCAGTTGGTTGGTATCTCAGCACGGCGAGACATTTGCATGAAGGCCTTGGAGGGTCTGGAGCTCTCTGCTGTCATTCGTGGCTTTCCTTTTAATCACTATTTATTTTTAAATATCTGTCTAATGTATGATACAAGCTCAGGCTCTTGAGGCCATCCTCTCCCCTTTTAGCTCCGTTTCTGAAATCCCATTTATGGAGGACAAATAGCTTTTGGGTACAAGAGTCTGCCTCTTCAAAGAAGCAGTTAGCGGGTTGTTCTCTCCCGACTGTCTATCTGTAGTTAGGGCAACAAAGTGAGATTATTTTCATTCCATTTAAACTCTCTGGGGGTCTGGCTGTCTAGGGAGGCAGCTGCTGTCTTTGTTGGCTTGTTTTCCTTCTAAAAGGTAGGTTTCTTGGGGTGTGGTGGGGGAGGGCAAGGCGATGGCACCAGCACTGGTTCTGTCTCTGCCTCTTGGCCCCCATCAAAGGCCTGAGGATCTGGGCCCAGTATTTCTCTGAACTTCAAAGAATCTCTCAGCAGGATCTTTGTGGTAATGACCTAGGAGGGTACGTTGCCGGAGTTTGTGAGTATTTGTGGATGTGAGTGCCCCAGGCCATGTAGCTGGCTGGATTTGTTAAAAAGCACACTTGTTCCATGAGCCGCACCTTGTGGAGCACCAACTGTGCCAGTCACATGTCATACAGAGACGTCAAGTCACCTCCCATCGTGGTTGGGTGGTAAATCCTAGGATGGGAGAAACATGGGGTGTGTGGGGGAACTCAGAGGAGAGGCACCTGATCAAGTTGGGGAAGGCTTCCTGGAGGAGACGGTATCTAGACAAAGCTCTAAAGGATGCGTAGAGGTTGTCCTGCTGATACTTTCCTCCTTCAGCAGAGAAGCATGGGGCAGACAGTCTGTCATGGGCTGACCTGCTACCTTGAGAGAAATGTTGTTTCTCTCAAGGGATGGGAACATGCCCAGACCCATGCAGCTTGAAGGACTGTGGAGGTGACAGCGAGGTGCTGCCTGGAGTGATGGGGTTGTCTCAGGCTGGGCAGGGATAGGTGGGAGGATTCCTTATCCTTAGATCCTTGAGACTAAATTGGGGACAAAATAGTTTGGGAACAAATAGTAGGTGTCCCCAGCAAGGAGGACTCAACCAAGAGGGGATGTAGGGGGGCCCCCAGGGACCTCAAATGGTCTCTCCTGTGAGGACCCTCATTTGGGGATCATTGGCTGTGAGGACAGGTCTCAGATCTGTAGCCAGGAGTGGGGAGATGTGGCACGGTCATCGGAACCTCCCTCCCTTTCCCCTGGTGCCGATGGCTCTTGCTTTTGTTTAACCTCATAGGGGCTCCTTCCAGGGCCTGGGGGTGCTTGGTTCCTGGCTGGGGTTTGGGGGACTTCTGGGAGCCTTCTCAGGAATGTGGAGATGTGAGGACCCCTGGCCTGGGCTCTGTGCAGTGTGACTGAGACAACACAGCCTCTTGGCTCAGTGTCTGGAAGCTGCTGGAACACTGGTAGGAAGTCGCCGGACAGTTGGAGGGCCAGGCCCTTGAGCTGTGTGCATGGCTGGGCCAGGCCCTATGCCGGGGCTGAGTGGTTGGCTCCTGTGGCTCTGTTTGCGTGGCCGCATCATTGGAACTGGTAGCGGAAAGCCCAGGTCCTGGCTTAGGGGTTTGTTGGGTTACATCGTCAGGTCACCTAGCTTGGCTTTGCCTGTCTCTTCTTCTTCAGGTTTGTCAACTTAAAATGTGAGTGGCTGAGAGTGTACGTGGCATTCAGTGCCTTGCCAGCGTTGGTTGGTATTTCAAATCTTGTGCCCCCAGTGTGCCCCCGCATTCAGGTCTCCCTCTCTCTCCCAAATCCCTAGTGGGCCTCAGAGATTCAGGAAGCAGAATAGGCACCAGGGCCAGCCTCTGAGGTGACTCTGTGCTTGAAGCCCCAGAAAAGTCAGAGCAAAGGATGTGAAGACTAACCCAGCAGCAAGCACCTCAGAATAGCTCCTCTGACAGCTTGGGATGGGTGGGCAGCACTAATTTTATCCGCCGGCATTTCCTCGATTCACATTGACAGCAAAAGGCCCTTCCCCGATAGGGTCGGATCCATCCTGGTGGTTTTGGAGGAGAGGGAGGGTTGCTGTCTGCCTGCCCGTCCGGCCCCCAGATGTTCTGTGCGAGCGTAGACACGCCCTGTGAGAGCCCTGTGGAGGGCTCAGGCTGCCAGGTTGGGGCGCTGGGCATTATTGCCTGAAGAGTCTCTCCAATTTCTGTTTTGCAGGGAAGTGAGGTAGCTTCAGATGATGTTTCTGTTGATGATGTCACTGAGTTGTAGAGCTGAGGCTCCCGGGAGGGACTTCCATGGCCTGTTGCAGGTGTTTGATAGTCTGTGCCTGCAGTTGGACTGGATGCTGAAGGGGCTGGTTAGGCCCGTGGGCCTTGTGGTGCAGAGGGTGGTGGGAGGGGAAGGGTGTTGAGAGAAGGCCACAGCCCTGCTGTATAGGAGTCTGGTGATGACACAGAGGCCAATATTAGGGTCGGAAACAGGGTGCAAGAAAGGCCAGCCCTGGGGGTAGTGGCCGCTGGAGCAAGTATCCCAGTCTGAACTTAGGGTCTCCAGCCAGTAGGGGGTTTGGGGGTGTCACACCCAGGCAGACTCCTATTTGGTTGACTTGGCCACTGATAGCTGCCATGACTGGTAGACAAGAATTGATTGGCCAGTAAGTACTGGAGGAAATCTTCGTTCTGCTTCTCAGTGGTCAGGTCTTGTTCTCACTGATAATTTATTATAAGATCAGCATATAATGGGAAGAGAAATATAGTGGGACTAAAGCCTGTTTCCTCAGCCCAGGCATAAATAATTCACCCTCCCCTTTATGTGTCTACACAGAACTTCGCCATATAACCTTGGCCATTATTTAAAGGTGGCTTGGTCTTTTCTTTTCTTTCTTTTTTTTTTTAAGATTTTATTTATTTATTTGACAGACAGAGATCACAAGTAGGCAGAGAGGCAGGTAGAGAGAGAGATGAGGAAGCAGGCTCCCTGCTAAGCAGAGAGCCCGATGTGGGGCTCGATCCCAGGACCCTGGGATCATGACCTGAGCCGAAGGCAGAGGCTTGAACCCACTGAGCCACCCAGGCATCCCGGCTTGGTCTTTTCTCTCAGGGCTCGTGTCAAAGATCCCATTCTGTATCCCTTTGGTGAGGGAGGGACAGCACTCTCCTGAATGCCATGACCCACAGTCCTCAAGGAGGGACCTTGTAGTCCACCTTCCTGCCTTTGCGAGGGACATGGTCTTACCTTGAAACTATGGGACCCATGGGGTTGGCAATCCCTGGCCCCATGGACATGCAGGGCAAGGCTGTGTAGTTATCCTTTACGTTTCATAGATGAGGAGGCTGAGGCTCAGAGAAGAAAAGGAACTTGCCAGTCACCACCCAGCTAGTGGGTGATGAAGAAGCATGTTGAACTCAAGTGTGTGATTCCAGAGGCTGCACTCTTTTTTTTTTTTTTTTAAAGATTTTATTTATTTATTTGACAGAGATCACAAGTAGGCAGAGAGGCAGAGAGAGAGAGGAGGAAGCAGGCTGTCCGCAGAGCAGAGAGCCCAATGCAGGGCTCAATCCCACGACCCTGGGATCATGACCTGAGCCGAAGGCAGCGGCCTTAACCCGCTGAGCCACCCAGGCGCCCCCAGAGGCTGCACTCTTAACTACTGTGTTATGCAGAACCCTCTAGGAGCACAGGGGAAGGCAGGCAACCCAGCCAAAGGCTGAATGTGAAGGAGAGGAAGAGGCTGGAAGTTCACTGGAAGCCTCCTTGAACTCTGTTCTGGTTATCAATAACAAACTGCCCACATTCTATTCTGTAAGACCACTGTCATTTTCTATTATCATTTCTCCTGGTTGTGGGGCTTGACTGGGCTTCTTTGTGGCTTCTGGTTCAGGGTCTCTCATGCGGTTGCAGTCGGATGGTGCCTGGGGTGGAGTTCATCCCTGAAGCCTCCTCACTCACCTGGGCAGGTGTTGGAGGCTGGCTACAGGCCAGGACCTCAGCGGGGGCAGTGACAGCCTGTGCCAATAATTGGGGCTGCTCCACGCATGGCAGCCATATGGTGAGAAGGGTAGCCATGAGGGGGTCAGGCTGAGCTGCATTGTCTTTTTTTTTGACAGAAAGAGACACAAGGGAAGACACAAATGAGAGAGGGAACACAAGCAGGGGGAATGGGAGAGGGAGAAGTAGAACTCATGTAGAGCAGGGAAGACAAGGCAAGACACAAGTGAGAGAGGGAACACAAGCAGGAGGAGTGGGAGAGGGAGAAGTAGAACTCATGTAGAGCAGGGAGCCCAACAAGGGGCTCGATCCCCAGACCCTAGGATCATGACCTGAGCGAAAAGCAGACACTTAATGACTGAACCACACAGGTGCCCCTGCATTGCGTTTTCTGACTTAGCCATGGGAGCAAGTCAGTGTCACTTCAGCTGGACTGTCTTCAGTGGGAGTGAGTCACTGAGACCAGGGGGAGGGGAATGTGACCTAGCCTCTCCATGGAGGGGTGGGGTCAGGGGGTGTCAGGGAATTTGCAGGTGTGTTCCCACAAACCCAGGATGAGACAATAGATGGAAGGATAAGTAAGAAGATAAGGACAGCACAGGAGAGAAAGAGGGAAGGTGTCCCTGGCTGAGGGTGCCATGGGAACAAAGGCATGGGAGGGACGAAGGAACAAGAGACAAAGGATGAGGGAGCAATGGCAGAGGGGAGAAGACAAGTGGGGTGGAGTGCGGTGGGGGGTGAGAGGCACCTGTGCAGACCCAGGGAGGATATAGCAGGGGAGGGGATGTTGGCTGGAAGGGGAGGGGTCCCTTCATGGCAGGCTGCCCTTTTTTAATGCTGATGGGTCTATGTCCATAGAGACCTCATCCTTAAAACCAAAAGCCATTTTGTTGAATTTCTCCCTGGGTCTTGCCAGCAGCTGGAGGCAAAGCCTGGGCGGTGGTTACTTCTGCCTCGGGCCCCTGGGCAGCAGGTCCAGGCTGGGAGATTTACAAAGACCCCATGTTGAGTCCACTGAGCCCTAGGTGGGGCCCTGGGGTCTGTGTGTTCCCATCATCCGCTGGCCTATTTCCACCCACTTCTGATGTCCTCCCTCCTGCCTAGCTCCTCCTCCGTGTCCAGAACCAAGATTAGGGAATAACCTAGTGGGTGATGGAGTTTGCTTTACCCTGATAATTGGGGGAGGGTGGAAGAAAGGGAGGGGAGCTTTTGAGAAGCTGAAAAACACACCCTTTTGAGGAGTGTGCATCACTGCTCCTCACTTAACAGTCGGCTTCTGGAAATCCATGTTCCATGCTGGACTCAACAGTGAGGGGCAGCTCCTGGGCCCCTCCGTTCCTTGCATGTACCCCAGTGCCCGAGCAGCCGCTATGTGACCTGCTTCTCCCTTTGGCCAGGAGTGGAGGCTTGGTCTCAGGTGGAGCCGGCAGACCTCTGGGGCTCGTGGGAGGAGAGCAGTGGGGCTGGCCCCATGGTCTCTCCACAGGGGCAGGTGGAGAAGCAGTGAGGGGGACAGAGCCGTGATAGGCAGCGTTCTAAGGGGGCCCGAGACTGCGCCCCCTGGTGTACACACGCTGCATACCACCCTCCCCCTTGCGTGGACGTGAGACGTATCAATGCCACCGACAGCCCTCTAGAGATTAAGTTGCACTGTGATCGTCTGAAGCAGCGGACTGGAGAGAGAGTCTCCTACGGCCTTTGCGTGAGTCAGCTCCCCTCCCCTGGAGAAGGCCAGGTGGCCGGGGCCTGAGGACAACCCCGGCACGTGACCCCTCAAGAAAATTGGGACCTCAGGCCTGACACGCAAGCAACTGAATTCTGCCGACCGGCTGAGTCTGGAAATGGATTGTTCCCCAGTCAGGCGCCCAGATCGAACACCGCCCGGCGGACATCTTGGTTGCGGTCTCGCGAGACCCTGAGCCAAGAACTCGGTGGAGCTGTTGCGAGACTTCTGACCTTCAGAACTGTGAGGCCATGAGTAGGGGGTGTTGAAGCTGCACAGCCTGTGGTCACCTGTTCCTTGGCGCTGAGAAACAGTACAGCAGGCAACGCTTAGGTCTGGCTTGCGGGTGGCGTCTGGGCCCCGGGGAAGTCAGGGCCCGTGGGGGCTGTGGCCTGGGTGTGGCTTGCTTCTGGCCGCGGGCTCTGCACCCCTGGGCTTCGTGGATCACCTCCCACAGAGCCCCCGGCCACATGACAGCTCACTTTATGGCCTGGTACAGCCACATTTTATGGTCGAATTAGTAGGAATAACAGCGGCATGTTAGTGGCTGATTGGGAGCCGTATATTAGCCATCGTATTAATAAGTGCACAGTGACAGGAGACTAGTGAGAGTGAGCAAATGAGACATGGTATTTATCCCCAGTGCAAAATCTTTTTTATTATTAAAGACATTGGGTTAACTGAGAATAGATTTAATGCCTGCCAGTAATTTTATTGGATAATCAGCAGCCCAGGGTCCCCACTGCAGTTGGAGCTCAGGAACCCTCCTCTGGGGCCACTGGATTCTTTGGAGAAAACCCAGGGCTGGGAAGTTGCACACGTGGGCACTTTCTTGGGATTTTCTCCTGGCCCTGGAGGTGTGCAGGCAGGACATTCCTCTGTCGCTGCCTGTGCTCAGATCCTGAGCAGTGCGTGTGAGACAGGGCGAGTCCCTCACTTCTGTGATGAGCAACATGAGGTCAGTGCAAGTTGTGAGATTTCGAAGACAGGGATTGCTGGGATGGTGTCAGAACAGGTGCAGGCCTACCCTTGACTCCAAGAGGATTCCAAGACCACAGAGGAGGGTCTTGTATTCTGGGGACAGCCAGCCTCTGTGTGTCACCTTGTGCTCTGTCCCTCTGGTGCCTTGCTATGTTTGCTGCTAATAGCCCAGTCCGGGAGGGAGGAATTTGGACTGTGGCCACTCCAGCAAATATTTGTGGTGGAGCATGCATTCTGGGAAGGGGACTGCCTTCAAGATCCCTGCGGGCCCTTTGGCCTTGGAACACTGGAAAGAAGGGCTAGAGGACAGAGTATGAGACAGGAGGGAAAGCCACAGAATAGAGAGCTGCCAGTAGCTGGACTCCAGCCAGATCTGCTTCCTATAAACACATAAGCCCCCCAACTCTGCTTTTCTTGAGCACCAGTCCTGTCTCCCTCACTGCTTCTCTATGGCTTCCTCTGAAGACTCAGCCCTTCTTTCTACCAGGCCTGGTCAGGGACCCTCAAATGACCCTCTTTTGGTATCTTCTACCACCCACCCTTGTCCCCACCACAGCAGACATTGGTGAGAAGACTCCTGGTAGCGGGTGAGGGGCTCCTGTGGCACAGGGCATAAGAGAAAGAACATGGGCTTTGAGCACAAATGCCCTAGGTTTATACCCCGCCCTGCACTGTGCTGGCTGGGTAGCATTGACCCCAAGGGCATTGATTCCCCCAAGTCTTCCTGTCTTCTGCTACTGGAGACAACAAACACCTCTTATCTCCCAGGGGGTGGTTGTGAGGACAAAAAGAAAGAGTGGACATCTGTAAAGGACTTTGTAGGCTGATACACAGTAGGTGCTCAGTATCAAGAACGTTGTGATTTCTAGAAGGAATCAGACTCTTGTATTCTCAGAGGAACTTCCTGGCCACTACTGAAGTGAGTTTGCTAACTAGTTCATTCTTTCTGCAAGTGTGTGGTTCTGGGTGTTGGTGATTCTGTATGTGGCAGGTAGCAGCAGGTAGCAGGTGCTCCGTGATGGTTTATTGAGTAGATGGTTTCAGGGGTTATAGACCGAGTTCCTCCTCTTGTGGAACTCAGTGTGGGGTGGGGGAGCTGTGTGATGATACTTGTGAGTGGAGTTATTTTCTGGTTTTCCTCAGGTCTTACTTTGTGTCCACTGCCAAGGAAGCCTTGATGATGTCTCCTTCGCTGTGAGCTGGAGAAATTGCCCCATTCCTCTGTTGCCTGACATTCATTTGACAAGAGATTTCAGGGAGAGGTGACTGTGATCGTATGCTGCTTAAAAGAAGACACCTCAGCCCCATGGCAGGGGATTGGTGGAAGCTTGCAGACACAGACAGCATTGGCTTTGCCTCCTGCTCCTGTCAAGCCCAGAACAGACACCCAACTGCACAGCCAGGGCTCAGCCGAGAGTGGAGAGGTGAGCAGTGGTTTTGGGGAAACCCTCCTGTGCTGCTCTGGGGAACTTGAGCAGGGTTTCTGGGGAGGTAATGGGGCCCCTCCGGGGAGGTTGATAGGAACTGATTCACTTACCCTTATACTTCATTTCTTTTTGGAGTTCAGATCCTCGCCTCCAGATCGTGTCCCCCAATCTCAGCTCCTGTGTAGACTGCTGGCCAGGCAGCGTTATGGCTTGAACAGCCAGCCTTGGAAGTAGTCCATAAAACAAAGGTTGGCCTGCCACCTTCTGCCCTGAAACTGAAGAAAGCCGATCGGAAAGAGAGTGACTGTAGCTTGCTGGGCCAGTAAGCATGTGGAGGGCATCTCAAGGGTCCAGGAGCTGGTGGCCTTTGGGGCCAGGTGATCTTCACTTTCAGAGGTTAATAGTGCAGAGACCAGCAAGTGTCTAGGACCCTGTGATGGTTTAGCAGTTCTAGAGCAGAGGACTGGAAAATCTGTAGCATTGTTTATTGCCTCCATTTTTTATTATCAGCAAAACTTTAATTACAGCTCTCACTAAACCTACTACCTTCTGCCAGCATTTACAAGGCAATAAATTTCCCCTTCTCTCCTTACACAATCTGAACCTCCAATAGGGCAGTGCATATGCACTGGAAGATATTGATTCCCCAAAGAAATTATAACAGCATTTGTTCTCAAGTAAACACACAGAGAGGCTATTATAACACTGAGGAAGAGTCGATTGTCTTTGCTTTATTAAACAACTCAGCTCTCAATTGGAAGCACATCTAAATTATCAAGAGATTGGGAGAACAGATAGGCAGCGATGCCTGGACTGAGGTTTTGAGTGGGAGGACTCTCTTCTGCCGAGGTTAGAAAGATGGCTTTGTCCCTTTCTCCTTGCTTCTCACTCCCTCATCAAACCCATTTGTTCCTGCACCCCTCACCCCTGCAGTCCTTTAGCATGGAAGGGGCATTGATCGTGGCTCTTAGCTAGGGAGTGGGCAGTTTACTACAAGTTGGCAGAAATGAAGCCTGCGCGAGTCCTGCCAACTGGCTAATGGCCCCATGTGTATTGGCAGACAGTAAACACAAGCCTTTTAGAAACTTCTTGTTGTGTTACTGGCAGGTGGAAAAGGTTGATGCATTCATCAGCTTAATTTGGAAAATGGTACACGGCCCATCTTTTTGCTTCCATACACCAGAAATGCATCCCACTGAGCAAAAGAGTAATCAGCCATGACCTCGCTCCCACTGGGCAGTTTGAGACTGAATGTTTTATTATAAACAACTTGGTTCTACAGTCCCACAGGAGCAGAGGTGGAACCACATGTGTGCGGATGTTCTATATGATTTTGGTATGTTCTGTATAATATTTATGGGGTGTTAATTGGCATCCTGCTAATAAAAAGATAACTTCCCCCAAATCCATTTTCCACGATTAAATAAATTCATGAGACGAGGGTGAAACAAATATCTTTGCTCCAGGTCTTTTCAGACGCTGAATGTTAATATGCATGAAGACTCTGGAAAGGGGAGGAAATAATAATATAGAGCTCTTTGTATCTTTTTTTTTTTTGTTTTTAACAGAATTCACATCATGTAGGGTCAGAGATTTTACAGAATAGTCTCTGGGAAGTACTGAGCTGAGGAAATAAAGCAAAAGTAGAATAGATCATGGAGAAGCGGTTTGGATTTTCCTTCCTGTGTTGGTTGGAGAAATGAACCTTTGGAGTGAGTCTGTATGGGTGGCAGCAGAGTCAGGTTGTGTCGGTTAGAGTGGCCAAAGTCTTGCTAAAATGGTGCCTGAACTCTCACTGGGCCTCTGAGGTTTTCCCTAGACTGGATGTGGTAAGTGCTCCCTACCTGGAAGGTGGGTTTAGCCCAACTAAAGGAAGAGCTCCAAATCAGGGTTGTCCTTCACCAAAGCACAGTCATGGCAGTCTTATCTTCATTAAAGACAACTCCAAGTTAACAGAGAAGGGAATTTCTATGCTTGGAAATGACTTTCTAGCTTCTTTGAGACCAACCTGCTATCAAGAAGAGCTGGAGAGGTTGTGGTAGATTGTATTTTCCAGAAGACCATATCCACATCTCTTCCATACTGCATGCTCATGTGTGTTGTATCTGCTGACAAAACGGCATTGACATTCCTGTATTGAGAAGTGGGTTTTATGTTCCTTCCCCTTGACCATGAATGGACCTTCATAATAGCCTGGATCAAGAGAATGTGGTAGAAGTGAAGCTGCACGAGTTCCGAGACTGTCATAAAAGCTTCTTCCTGCCTTGCTTTTCTTTCCTGGGGTACACATGCCCTGGGAGCCCTGAGCTGACTTGCAGGAAGTCTCATCTGTGCCTCAGTGCTGTAGCAGTTCCATGGAGAGACTTCATGGAGTTAGTGAGAGATGCCTGAGGAGTCAGATGCCCAGCTATTTCAGTCTTTCCAAACTAGGTACCAGGCATGTGAGTGAGGGAGCCTTCGAGATGACCCCAGCTAAAGCTACCATGTTACTAACTACAGCTGTACGAGAGACCTCAGGCCAGAATCACGCAGCTGAACTGTTCTGAATTCCTGACCACAATCACTGTGAGAGATAATAAGTGACTATTCTTGTTTGAAACCACTGAGTTTTGGGGAAATTTTTTATGCAGTCATAATTTCTAGAATACAGCTCCATGGCATTCATACAACATGTTGAAGGCTTTGGAAACCTATTAGAACAACAAAGACTTGGCTTCAGGGGGCCTATATTCTTGAAAGATGGGAAATGCAAAGAAGAGAGCCAGATCTTTGGTCCCACTTCTATGCTCAGGTTGGTTGTGGACTCAGATGCCCTAGCTGAGAGGCAGCGAAGGAAGTGGCTGCCAAATGGCTGGAAAGCTGAGTGATGCTTTTAGCATTTTCATGGTCTGTGGGGGGACATTGGGGTTCAGGTTCTGCCAAGTAGGATGGGCCCTGGTAAACTCCCCAGACTTTTTAGCTGTAGCTTCTAATAGTAAAGTTGAACCTGAAATAGACTAGCCCTCAGACAAGCTGAAGCCTGCCTTTTATTTTAACTTTTTAAATTTATTTTTTACTATTTTTAAAATATTTTATTTATATGAGAGAAAGAGAGCGTGAGCATGAGCAGGAAGAAGGGCACAGGGAGAGGAAGAAGCAGAATGAGCAGGGAGCCGAGGCAGGGCTGGTTCCGAGGACCCTGAGATCATAACCTGAACCAAAGTCAGACACTTAATTGACTGAGCCACCCAGTGCCCCTGAAGCCTGCTTTTTAAATCAGCTCAACCACTGATGGGGTTAAATTCATCTGTCCCTACTGTGTTTGTCATTGGAAACAAAAATGAATTTTCTTTTGAGGAAGACAGAATGATCTGGAAACTCATATTATCTCTACACTATCTGGAATTCACTAAAAAATAACTAGATGTATAAAAAACAAGAATGGACTAAAAACCAAGGGAAGATGTATGATAGAATAGACTGCAAGGGAGTCTGACAACTGAAATATCAGAGGTGGACTGTAAACCAGCTGTGATTAACAAGCTCAAGAATTTGAATGGCAACATAGAGAATTCCTGCTGAGAATTTGAAACTGTAAAATAATCATGGAAATTTGGAAATTGTGAAACCTATAACTGGAACTTCAACAGACGAATTTAACTGTGTATTAAATACAGTAGAAGAGCAGATTGGTGAACTGGAAGGAAGATGGGTAGAAAATTTCCAGTTTGAAGAAGAGGAAAAAATGATAGAAAATACAGAAAAGACCCCAAGAGACGTGGGATATAATGAATTGGTCTGACATAGGTAATTGGAGTCCCAGGAAGGGGGAAGTAGAAGCAATGTTTGAAAAGATAATGGCCAAGAATTTGCCCACACTGACAAAAACATCAAGCCACAGATTCAAGAAGCATAATGAACCATAGGTAGAATAGATTAAAAGACATATATATGGGCACATCACAATGAAACTGCTGAAAGTGAAAAGGAAATCATGAAGAATTCAGAGACAAAAAGGACAAAAAATCTAAGAGCAACACTGAACCTGATACTGGTTTCCAGGGAAAGAGTAGAAACTTGAAGGCAGTGAAATGATACCGTTCATGGTGAAAGAAAATTACCTCTGTGTTAGTCAGCTCTGGCTGCTATAACAAAATACTGCCGACTGGGTGGCTTAAACAACAGACATTTATTTCTCACGGTTCTGGTGGATGGGAAGTCCAAGATCAAGGTGCTAATAGATTTGGTTTCTGGTTAGGACTTTTCATAGTTTGCAGATGGTTACCTTCTTGTTGTGTCCTAACATGGTGGAAAGAGAAGGAGTCCTGGTGTTTTCTTCTCTTCTTAGAAAGACACTAATTATGTCATGGGGGCGACATCCCCATGACCTCCTCTAAACCTGATGACCTCCTAAGATCCCATCTCCAGACACCATCATATTGGATATTTACATCACATTGTAGGTATTAATATCACATGTGTTAAAGATGTGTTCCTGATCATCATGGAGTCCCGGGATCCGGAGGTTCCCACCTGCCTTATCCAGGCAGTGTATTCTTGCAGGGAGCAATGCTATGGACCATTGTGGTGGCTATTTCTTTTTGGAAGGCGGGGCACTGGTCTAGGTGACTTTTATTTAGTACTGAGAGCAAATCTGCTTGAGCAATCTGGATCCTTCTCAATTCATTTCTTTATTTTTTAAGAGTTGTCTTTTTATGATTTTACATAAATAATTTGTGTTCAGTACAGAAAAATCAGAAAAAAAAACTGACAAGAAGGAAAAAGATCATTCATAATCCTTCCCCTAGAGATAATTTTTGTTGTGTCTCCTTTCAGTCTTTTGCCTATTGTCCCAGGCTCTAACAATATATTATTTGGTGGCTTTCTTTACAAGACCAGTGCTCTAACCCCTGAGCTATGGAGCCTTCCCCTTGGTGGCTTTCTTTAAAAAATTTGTCTAATTGGGGCGCCTGGGTGGCTCAGTGGGTTAAGGCCTCTGCCTTCAGCTCGGGTCATGATCCCAGGTCCTGGGATCGAGCCCCACGTCGGGCTCTCTGCTCAGCCAGAAGCCTGCTTCCTTCTCTCTCTCTGCCTGTGTCTCTGCCTGCTTGTGATCTCTGTCTGTCAGATAAATAAATAAAATCTTAAAAAAAAAAAATTTGTCTAATTGTATTAAAAATACTTTGTAAAGTAAATAAACGTAGATTTTACTTCTTTATTTTTAGTACCATTTAATTCTTTTTTCCCCAATTCTGCAACAATATGGAAAATATAATAAAAGGATAATTAAGAGATGAAAATCTCTAGGGATTACTACTTCCATTTTTGGTGAAAATTTCCAGCGTTTTTCCATGTACGCACATAATTTTTTTCCCCTCCCAGACAGAATTAGGCTCATGTTCTGCATGGCAGCATTACTTTTCATGGTTGCATTGTATTCCATTGTATCAGTGTGTTTTCGGTTATTGATATATTTCCTTACTTTTGGTCATTTACTTGTTTCTAATTTTTTTTTTTTTTTAAGATTTTATTTATTTGACAGAGAGAGATCACAAGTAGGCAGAGAGGCAGGCAGAGAGAGAGGGGGAAGCAGGCTCCCTGCTGAGCAGAGAGCCCGATGCGGGGCTCGATCCCAGGACACTGGGATCATGACTGGAGCTGAAGGCAGAGGCTTTACCCCACTGAGCCACCCAGTCACTGCTCTTTTTTTTAATTTATTGGAAACAATGCTGTGTTAATCAGTTGGGTCATCTATATCTACTATTTGTAGTAGATACTTGGGTAATTATCTAGTTTTTTTCTAGAAAAAATTCTTGATTGCTTGGTCCAAGGGCATGCCATATTTGTGTTTTTCAATTTATATTGCCACAATGTCTTTTAGAAAAGCCATGCTCGGGGCGCCTGGGTGGCTTAGTGGTTTAAAGCCTCTGCCTTCGGCTCAGGTCATGATCCTAGGGTCCTGGGATCAAGCCCCACATCAGGCTCTCTGCTCTGTGGAGAGCCTGCTTCTTCCTCTCTCTCTGCCTGCCTCTCTGCCTACTTGTAATCTCCGTCCTTCAAATAAATAAATAAAATCTTAAAAAAAAAAAAAAAAGAAGAAAAGCTATGCTAACTGACAGCCCTATTAGCACAGGTCTGTTTACTCCCTATTCTTTTCATTATGGGCTGTGATCATCCATATGAGCCTTTACAAAATTAGTAGATGGAATATGGCATCTTGATCTTTAAATCTGTATACTTTGATCTCTAATGATGTTGAACATTTTCTTATATGTTCATTGTCTGTTTGCATTTCTCTCTTTCTTTCTCTCTCTTTTTTTTTTTTTATCAGTTTCCTGGACATTGTAGACCAATTCTGTGGGCTTAATATAGGGATGTTTGACTTCTTTAGGTGAAATCTTCTACCAAAATTCTAGATTGGGTTTTATTCAAAGTTCTTTTCTATTTTGTTTGTTAGGTCCAAAAGGATTTGTTTTAAATTGTTTGTTTGAAATTATATCTAGTTTTAGATTATCTGAATTGAAAGAGCTCATAGAGGACATTTGTTCCATATCCCAGTTTTATAGAAACTGAGAAAACTGAGACCCAGAGAGGATAAGGGACATACCCAAAGTCACGTGGCATACCTCTTTGTCTTTTTCTGCCTCTTTCTTTCTCAATCATGTATTATTAAAATATGATGCTTGGAATGATTCATTCTGTCTGGAAATATCTGCTATTCCCTACTTGTCACTTGGTCACTAAAATAGATGGAAATTCTAGGTATGAGGCTCAGATTCCCAAACTGTCAATTTCACTGAATAGGACATAATAGAAGAAAGTCTAGTTTGAATGTGAGTCTCCTTGAAAAGGAGGTGACTCTAAAAATTCATTGTGATTCTGAATAGACTTAGGAGATGTTGTCAAGTTTCAGCATATTTGGGTTTGCTTTAATGAACAGATTAAAATCATTTATGCATAATTTTTGATTAATGAAAATAGGTACTATGGAGTATGTTTAAAGTATATTTGAAAAGTCTTTTTTCTTAATAATACTTTCAGATTACAATTTTGTCTACTCCACTTTTCAATTAGAAAAATCCTTTGTAGCAGTTTCAGACAGGATTGGCTAGGTTTGCTGCAGTAACAAATACTGAACAATATCAGTGGCTTAAACAAGGGTATATTTCCTGTTCACTCTGTATGTCCAGTGGGAACTGATCATTGGCACTCATGGGCGTGGGCTGATAGAGGCTCCCTCTCCACACGTGTTTCTGTGTTTATCTCGGCAGAGGAAGGAGATGCAGCAAATCCCTCACTGATTTTCTTAAGGCAGGAGTTGGCCAGCTATGGCTTCTGGGTCACCCCTGTTTTTGTATATTCTGCAGTGTAGTAATATTTTTAAAAACTTCCAAGAGTTAAAAAAGTCAAAAGAATAATATTTTATGACATACACAAAACATATGAGATTCAAATATCATTTTCCACAAATAAAGATTTATCGGAAATAGCCACACCCATTTGATCACAGAGTATCTACTGCTGCTTTCCTGTTACAACAGCAGAGCTGAGTAGTTATGACAGTTACCAGATGATCCACAAAGGCCAAAATCTATACTATCTGGCTTTTTGTGAGAGGAGTTTGCTAACACTTGTTTTAAAGCCCCTATCGGAAATGAATACGTGATATTCACACTCACGTTTCATTGGCCAAAACAAATCTCGTGGGCTTGCTTGACTGACTTCAGAGGAGATGAAGAATTGCATGAAAGGAGGAGAACTGGAAATATTTGGTGCTTGGCATTAACGACTACCCCACAGACAGAGGGAAGGTAAACTTCTCCCTGGCATCGTACTGAGATCCACCAATTCTTAATTAATTGGATCTGAACTAAAGATAACTTACTCTAAATGTCTGTCCAAAGCCTGACTTGCCCATGTTCGTGCAGACCTGGCCCTCCTTCTGAATGACTGCAATCGATCTGTGATTATTCTCATAACTGCAATTTACAGCTTGGTAACAACAGCTTGAGAAATTTATAAGCAACCCAATGAGCACTTTTAAGAAAAAAAAATCAATTCTAGTTCTCCGGAGTACAAGGGGACATTTAATACTGTAAATTGTCTGAGCTCAGCTAGAAAGAGAGAAAGAAAAGCACTTATTTTCTTATTCACAGCTTCCTTTAGAGTAAGTCGTTTTTTGACCCTTATCTGGGAATGTTGTTTGCCAAACAATGCAGGAGGGGAACTCTGAGGGCAGGCACTGCTTCCTAAGACAACTTGTAAGCCCCTCCATCAGCTTCAGAAAAGCCCCCGTTAAGTCCATAAATGCTAAGTAAACTGTTAAGTAAATGAGAAATGTTGAGTAATTTCAAAAAGCGATCTCAGAGCTTCTGGGTTGAGACACCTCCTTCCCCGCCATGGGTTGCAGACCCAGCTTCGCTTTTCTCCCTGACCCTGCTGTATTTACACCACAAACAGCTGGGTATGCCCTCCCTGGGCCACTTCCTGTCCCTCTGACTCAATGGAGAGCAAGCGAGCCTGAGCCCTCTGTGAGGTGATTCCCGAGCAGCTGAGACCACCAAGTTTGCCTCTTTCTTTCTGGCTGCCTGAGATGTTTTCTCCCTGTCCTCCCTCCTACAAATTACAATTCCTTCCTTTTTAAAAATCTCCTCAAAGCTCTTGTGCTTTTGCAAACCACAATTATTCGTAATGAATCATCCCCAGAGGGCACGTCTTCATGAAGTCTTGCCTACTTCCTTATGGTTCTGGCAACTGAGTAATCAGAGGATATAAGAGCCCTTCTTCCCTGCCATAAAATAAGTTTATAGAGATATAATTAGCAATAGTATTATCTTCATTTGGACTTAGCCATGCTAAATGTCTTATAAGAGTTGTTTACGAGGTGATATGAATGGTAATGGTATTAATAACGCTATTAGCCAGAAGTATCAATATTTCCCACCACTTACTGCCTCCTAATGAGGTTGTGTGTGGAGTTCTGGGACAGGAATGAGCTGGTAGATTTATAGAAAGTTGTAAGGAAGCACTTAAGAGTCATTAAAAGGAATTTGGTAACTTCAGAGTGTAGGGCTCTCGTTCTTCCTTGAGTTAGTAGTAGCACAGAGCAGGTCTCTGTGTGCATGGATTCTGGTGGCCCCGGCCCCATGGTGCTCTCTGCTGTCTCCAGGTCTCTGCTGCTGGTCTTCTCCTGTCTGTGATTCCTGCCTGCTGGCCCATCCAGAGGTACCCATAGATGGGGCCTGATTCTTTTGCTACTTTCTGCAGAAGTGCTCAGAGCACTCTCTGGGTTTAAGAATGATGCCACCCTCTGTCATGGGCTCTCTTGTCTTCCCAGCAAGACTGTGGGGTCTTTGAGCTGGGGGCTGTGTTTCCCTTTTCAGTATCTCTTAGAGTGCTGGGGAAGAAACAGGTACTGTCCCTTGAGGTCCCAACCCCATGCTTTTCAGCACTTTGACAGGCCTTGACACCTCCCAGATGTGCCTGGAGTTGTAGGGGTAGAGCTGGGGGCCCTGAGATGACATTTGTTGTAGCTGGTCGTTTTACAGTGGGGAAACGGAAGCTCGGAGAAGTGATCTGTTTTATCAGGGTCCCACAGGGTGTTGGGTACTGTGGGGAACAGTTCCAGTTCCCAGACCCAGCTTTTGAATGGGTGAAGGGGAGTGGAGAGGAGAGTCCCTGAGGAAGCTCTAGTGTCAGGCTAAGGGTGGCTCAGCCATGTCACAGCATCCCAAATGTTCACCTAAGGGAGAAGGACTCCCGAAGAGGGTGGCAGAACAATGAGAAGGGAGACCTGGGATTAAAAGCAGGAGGCCAGTGTTAGGTGCCTGCTCTGACCCTTTTAAGCCTCAGTTTCCTCCTCAGGGAAGTGGGGATTGTCCTCGGTGAGAACATGCTTTGTGCTTCTGTGCTCCCCTCCCTCCCTAGTAAGGCTGGGAGGGAATAGAGGGGGAGTGTGAGAGCAGAGGGGAGGGTCCCCTCCCCAAGGCCTTGTCCATTTGGAGGACAATGGTGGCCCTCCACTTCCCCCATGTGGCAGCGTTCCCAGCCTAGACCCCTGGCAGGGCCTCTGGAAGCTGCTTCCATTCCTGCCAGGTGGGCACCCTGGGGAGCAGAGTGCCATATGATCAGCTCATCTGAGACTGACTCAGACCCATCCTCCTGATTCATGCTCAAGAAGCCTGCTGGGTCCAGGATTAGCTCATCACTGTGTTGCTCCTGCTTCCCACCCCCTGCCCCCAAGCCTTGACCTCAACTTCAGCACATAGGCCTGAGCATGAAATGAGTACTTTCTGTTGCTATGACCATCTCATTAGCCCCACTGTCCCACAGAAGCAGCCAGGTGCTTTTGATCTTACCACTGGAGCCCCCTTTTGGGGTCATGTTGGGAAATTCTTTGGAGGGTGTCTGAGGGCAGAGCTGGGCCAACCCTCTATCTCCATTCAGGCAGCCCAGGCTATGACCAGTGGACACTCTGCCCCTCAGAGGGAGTGGCTCTTGTCTAAGGCCTCAATGGGAGCCTTGCCTCAGGGTGGGGTACTGGACATGCAGACCTAGAGGTTCTTCTCATTACAAAGGTGAACTGATGCCAGTGACAGAGGGACCATGGCTGTGAAGAGGGAGGAAAGATGATGGGGCCCCTCCAGATCAACTTGAGGACAGGACTCTGGGAAGGCCTTCTTCCTCTGGAAATGGCCTCTTAGGGGAGATGAGACTTTGTAGGAAGAGTAGCCAGGAGGTTCTTCTATCATTCCCCAGGCTGGGACTTTGAGAAACAGCAGTTGGGGCTCCTTTCTATGACTCCGGGGTCAGCAGGGACAGCAGAACCACTAGACCCTGTCTCCACCACCTTTGCAGCACCGAGAAGGGATCTGTCAGTTGTGAATTCCTGAGCGTTGACAACTGTGTCAGAGTCCTCCCCAGACTCACCTTGGTGATATGGTAGGTGCTCAGTACCCAATAGGTGCTGGTTAAATGAATGGATGAGGGTGGCACTTGGAAGAAGGGATTTTGGTTTGGTCTTTGGTTGCAGTAATAACCAAGGAACGTTTGAGTCTTCCTGGAGCAAAGCGAAACTGTGCCCAGAGTCTCACCTGAGGGGACAGCGTCTTTCTGAGGTCTGGGTGAGTTGTTTGTGAGGAGAGCGGGCTTGAGAAGCTCTTCTGCCCGTCCCCCCTTGGCTGTCAGGACTGCCTGTCCCTTGTATATGGCTCCTCTTAGCCCGCTCAGATCCTATTACGCCACCAT
This sequence comes from Taxidea taxus jeffersonii, assembly GCA_003697995.1. NCBI lineage: Eukaryota > Metazoa > Chordata > Mammalia > Carnivora > Mustelidae > Taxidea > Taxidea taxus. The sequence continues at coordinate 24,533 of ML108531.1, read as the reverse complement.
AAATTGAGTTACAGCATCAAAAGCTCTTTGTTTAGTGAACCAAGAACTTTGTATTAGTTACTACATTTGTCTTGTTATTTTGTGTCATCTTTGCTGGAAGCCTGCATGAGTATCCTCAAGGAGAAAACCGTATGGACTAAGTGATTTGTGAAATCTATTTGGTTCTTTTGGTTATTCTTAAATGGGACCAACAGCAGTGCTGGGGCTCCAGCATTTGCAAGGGGGAGAACGGAGGGTCCAGTGCCCCCTCCCAGTTAGTCTGGGGGGATCATGGTGCCCCTGGTACCCTTCACACAATTGGCTGAGTTTCCCCCCATAATTTAATTAGGCGCAGTCTGTTACAGTTTGTTCTTCCAGAGTGGATGCAGGGATATGAGAATTATTAAAATCACCAATTCTTCGCATTTGTACAGTTTAAAAAATAGTGGTTTTTCACACTGTAAAAATAATACGATGTACATTATAGAGAATTTGGAAAATAGAGACAAAGCACAAGGAAAAACACATCCCAAATCCTACCACAGAAGGTAAGACACTGACACTTCAGGGTATAGCCTTCTAGAGAAGCTTCCAGGTGTATATATGCATGTGTGTGTGCCTGTGTGCGTGTGAATCCACACTTCTACATATGTCCTTCTACTTTTTATAAGAAGAGGACCCAAAGCATATTTGCCTTTTATCCTCGCAGACATGGTGTCTTTGGTTCCCCAGGAAGCTGACTGACCTGTCAGTTCACACAAAGCCTGCCTTCTTCTCAGCCATCACCTTCCTCTTGGCTTTCTGTTCCAGTTAATGTGCATCAGGGGGACTAAAAGATGACCATGTGTCACCAATACCCAACACTCTGTGCCCACTGGGGGGTCCACATGGGACCAGGGTTGGCATGGACTACCCTCTGGCTTCCCTTCACGGCTGTCACCCAGGAGATGCCATAATGTTTCGAGCCTCTTGGGATAGACACTGGGTGGACACTGATGTGCCCCTGTGTGGCTGACCTCTCAGGCTTTGAGGTGAATCCTGATCCTTGAGCCCTGCAGGAACTGCCTGCCCTCCCCCGCCCCCCCCCCCAGGCCCCATATCTGTCCAGTCTGCTCTGCCTGCTGCCACCCCTGGATCTGTGCGGACAACCACCTCTTGCTTGAGGACAGCTCCAGGGAGCTGTGTGACCAGCCTTGTGTGAGGGTTCAGAATATGGGGTGGGGTGGTAGAGAAGAAACTCAGGGCTTTGGAGGGCTGTTCATCTCGTGGAAGAAAATAATGCAAGAGGGGTCTCTGCACTCATCTATCTTCTTCCTGGCTTGAAGAAAAACCTGACTTTTCTTTCACTAGCTGCTCACAAGTGAAGTTAAAGAATCTTTGTCTCCGCGCTGATATATAAGAGAGTATTTGCTCAGTGTCCACTTTCCATTTTCCTTGAGAAATCAATCCTCCTTGTCAGAAACACAGAGTTCTTAGACTATCCCCTTGTCAATGTCAGCTGTGCTCGGGGACAGTGTGAGGGAGCCAGGTGCTCGCGGGGTAGGGCATCACACTCCCTGATCAATATGCTCTGACCTCCAAGCTCACCCTGACTTTGTTCAGTCGATTGCCCCCCTGCCGTCAGGAAGGCCTGCCCTTCAACACGGCTGAGCGATTCATTACCTGTCAGAGGCGGCCAGGTGTGTGCGCACAAGGTTGCACTGGGGGCTTGTTTCGTTGGCTTAGTAATTAAAAGCAAACAAAGCTGGGATAGAGACCTGTCGGCATTGCTGGGGGCTCTGAGGCAGAAACATGTGGGCAGGCATCCAGGTTCCGGAGCCCTGGAAGACGAGGTGTCATGAGAGGTGACAGAGAGAGTGCTGCGATCTCGGGGTGCAGGAGCAAATGGCTCTGCTCCAGGCCATCTTGCAGGACACACAAAGCTCTCACTCCCATCTGGGCCTGGGGTGGGACTGTCATTGACCATGCCGTCGAGCCTTCTGTGGTGAGAAAGAAGGAGGGCAAGGCCTGTTTGCAGATCACTGCCCTGCTGGGCCCTTTATTGGATTCAAACTGGGTGTTGGTGACATCTTAAGAAAGGATTGGATTTTAGTTATTGAGTGACAGTGGTGGGATTCAGACTCAGCTTTTTGATCTCAATGCCATTCTCTTGTTTGTTTTTTCATCGGTGTAGTGTGTATGGGTTGAATGGGTGGCCCCCCAAAGTTCTGTCCATAGACCTGGAAACTGTTGGTGTGGCTTTATTTGGGAAAAAGTTGTTTTTTGCAGATGTAGTTAAGGATCTTGAGATGGGATAACTATCCTGCATTGTCCCAGGGAGCCCTAGTGCCAATGATGACTGCCCTTCTAAGGACACGAAAGACTGAAGGAGAGTTGGGACAGACAAAGGGGGGGAGACACAGATGGGAGAAGAGGAGGCTGTGTGACCCGAGAGGCAGAGACGGATGTGGCCCCAAGTCAAGGGACACTGAGCCACCAGCAGCTGGCAGGGGAGAAGAACTGATTCTCCCTTAGAGCCCCCTGAGACAGTAAGGCCCTGCCAGATCACAGACTTCTGGGGTCCAGCCCTGAGAGACGACGTTTCTGTGGTGGAAAGCCACTCAGTTTGTGCTGAATTGTTAGGGTGGTCCCAGGACCCTAGAGCAGGGTGGCTCAGTTCACGTTAGAGGCCGTGGCTTGTCCACTCCTTTGCAATCCTAGAGGCATCTTTCCGGCTATCCTGGGCCTTCCTGTCCGGGGTATGGCATGGGTGTGGAGTCATGTCTCCAGGCCTCCAAGGACACCCATGCCATCACAAGCTGCTACAGTTTCAGTGTCCTTCTCGGGTACCCTGGAGTCCCCAGCCCCACTGCATGGCGAAAGCTGACCTGATATTGCATGCATGTTTTATGAATGGATTTTGCTCAGCTCCAGGCTGGCTTATTTCTCGCCTGGAGGCAGCAGTGGGAACTTGGTGCTGTTTGGGGCCTTGTGCCCCAGAGTGGCCCACTCCCCCCCAAGCTTCCCTGGCAGGTGACCCCACAGGGAGGTTATAAATAGCAGCTGGGGATGGCTTCTGAGTGCCTTGAAGTGGAAGCCCGATCGCTTGCTGACAGTTCAGCTCAGGGGGAGACAGCAGGAGGCCGGGGGCCATCGAGTCTCCGTGGCTCTGACGGTAATCAGAGCAGGCAGATGTCTCTGACAGCTGGGGCTAATGGGCTGTCAGACAGGGCCAGACCAGCCTGGGACATCCTTCGTGCTCCTTGGCATCAGTCTAGTCCAGACTGAGGGAAATCAAGCATGGGCCCTCCGAGGGAGGCTACGGAACTTCTTCCAGAGGCTCTGCCCCTGCGCCTGCCCGGTGAGGCCTCTCTGGGAGTTGAGGGGTCTGCTTAATCCATCCTGGATAGTTTTATCTTTCATTTGTGGGAAATGATCATTTGAATTATTGATGAGAGATTAAAACTCAGCTAATTCAGTTTAATTTCTCCAATAGGCAAAACTATTTATAATTAACCTAGAAGCAAAGGTCAGTAAATGGCTGTGGTGGCAGGAGGAATTCCAATGAGAAGCCGGTTTGTGCTAAGGTGGAATTGATGTAAGGACCAGCTTGAGAAGTGCTTTGAAATGAATTCCTGATTCAAAACCGAAGAGGGTGGTACTTCCTGGGAGATCTTCTTCTTGGTCTTGGGACGTTTTGAGCAAAAGATGGTTTAGTCTTTTTTTTTTTCCCAATAAGTAGCCCCGAGAAGGGAGCAAGCTAGTGGCTTGTGGGGTGGGTCCGCCAAAGCAGCCTGGGAGCCGGGAAGTCAGGAGGCCTGAGGCCCTGTGTGCGCTCATCCTCTCTGTTCATGAAATGGGGAGGTGGGACCAGGGCACTAGGTCCCTCTGTCTCTGCCGTCTCTGACACCTGCTCTGCAGTTGTCATGAGTAATTTAGGGACAAGGGGGGAGGACGGGCTGGCGTCTGGGCTGTTCCTCTGTTCTCAGACGTGCAGGGTCCCTTGAAGCTGGGGATTTATCTGTGGAGGGGCTCCTGGACCGAGGTATGATATACCACTGCAGCCTTTACAGGTGACAGAACTCTGCAGTCTGGCAGGGAGGGTAGAGGTTTGTGCCTCATCTCTGCCTGTGTCTTCCTGTCCCATCTCCAGCATCTGCCTGCGTGCTTCAAGCAGGAGCCAACTGAGCTTGGCTAGTGTGGCAGTGAGCATCTTGGTGAGTGGCTGGCACATAGGCAGAGACTTCTAGCATGTCCTGGGAAGGCACAGGGCTTTCTGTGCCTCAAGCCTGTGACTTCTCTGATAGAGCTGAGCCACAGCCACAGATCACTTCTTGTTTAATGCTGGGAAGGTTTTTTTTTTTTTTTTTTTTTTTTAAAGTGAGAGAGAGAGAGATCATGTGTGTGAGCAGGGGCAGGCAGGGAAGGGCAAAGGGAGAGGGAGGATAATCTTTTTTTTAAAATTTTTTATTTTTTTATAAACATATAATGTAACCCCACCACCCTCTCCCTACCCCCTCTCCCCCACCCCCCTCAGTTTGTTTTATGACATTAAGAATCTCTTTTGGTTTGTCTCCCTCCCGATCCCATCTTGTTTCATTTATTCTTTTCCTACCCCCTTAACCCCCCCCCATTGCATCTCCACTTCCTCATATCAGGGAGATCATATGATAGTTGTCTTTCTCCAATTGACTTATTTCGCTAAGCATGATACCCTCTAGTTCCATCCATGTCATTGCAAATGGCAAGATTTCATTTCTTTTGATGGCTGCATAGTGTTCCATTGTATATATATACCATCTCTTCTTTATCCATTCATCTGTTGATGGACATCTAGTTTCTTTCCATAACTTGGCTATTGTGGACATTGCTGCTATAAACATTTGGGTGCACATGCCCCTTTGGATCACTACGTTTGTATCTTTAGGGTAAATACCCAGTAGTGCGATTGCTGGGTCATAGGGTAGCTCTGTTTTCAACTTTTTGAGGAATCTCCATACTGTTTTCCAGAGTGGCTGCACCAGCTTGCATTCCCACCAACAGTGTAGGAGGGTTCCCCTTTTTCCGCATCCTCGCCAACATCTGTTGTTTCCTGACTAGTTAATTTTAGCCATTCTGACTGGTGTGAGGTGGTATCTCATTGTGGTTTTGATTTTTATTTCTCCAATGCTGAGTAATGGGGAACACTTTTTCATGGGTCAATTGGCCATCTGGATGTCCTCTTTGCAGAAATGTCTGTTCATGTCTTCTGCCCATTTCTTGATTGGATTATTTGTTCTTTGGGTATTGAGTTTGGTAAGTTCTTTATAGATTTTGGATACTAGCCCTTTATCTGACATGTCATTTGTGAATATCTTCTCCTATTTTGTCAGTTGTCTTTTGGTTTTGTTGACTGTTTCCTTTGCTGTGCCAAAGCTTTTGATCTTGATGAAGTCCCAATAGTTCATTTTTGCCCTTGCTTCCCTTGCCTTTGGTGTTGTTCCTAGGAAGAAGTTGCTGTGGCTGAGGTAGAAGAGGTTGCTGCCTGTTTTCTCCTCAAGGATTTTGATGGATTCCTTTCTCACATTGAGGTCCTTCATCCATTTTGAATCTATTTTTGTCTGTGGTGTAAGGAAATGGTCCAATTTCATTTTTCTGCATGTGGCTGTCCAACTTTCCCAGCACCATTTGTTGAAGAGGCTGTCTTTTCCCATTGGACATTCTTTCTTGCTTTGTCAAAGATTAGTTGACCATAGAGTTGAGGGTCTATTTCTGGGCTCTCTGTTCTGTTCCGTTGATCTATGTGTCTATTTTAGTGCCAGTACCATACTGTCTTGATGGTGACAGCTTTGTAATAGAGCTTGATGTCTGGAATTGTGATGCCACCAGTTTTGGCTTTCTTTTTCAATATTCCTTTGGCTATTTGAGGTCTTTTCTGGTTCCATATAAATTTTAGGATTATTTGTTCCATTTCTTTGAAAAAATTGGATGGGATTTTGATAGGCATTGCATTAAGTGTGTAGATAGCTTTAGGTAGCATAGACATTTTCACAATATTTGTTCTTCCAATCCTTGAGCATGGAACATTTTTCCATTTCTTTGTGCCTTCCTCAATTTCTTTCATGAGTATTTTATAGTTTTCTGAGTATAGATTCTTTGCCTCTTTGGTTAGGTTTATTCCTAGGTATCTTATGATTTTGGGTGCAATTGTAAATGGGATTGACTCCTTAATTTCTCTTTCTTCTGTCTTGTTGTTGGTGTAAAGAGATGCAACTGATTGGAGAGGGAGAATCTTAAGCAGACTCTGTGCCCAACATAGAGCCCAGTGTGGGGTCCCAACTCATGCCCTTGAGATCATGACCTGAGCCAAAATCAAGAGTCGGACGCTCAACCGATCGAGCCACCCAGAGACCCCCAATGCCAGGAAAATGTACTTGAATATTTATCATCAAACTCTGGAAGTGGCTTTCAAACATCTGTCTAGCAGTGAAACCAGTTAAAAATGAAACCTTATGAGGAAGTTAAGTAAGACAAAAAAAGGGACTACTTGGCAGGGGGGAAGCTGTGGTCATACCCTGGAGGCCCTTTCTTGCCCCAGGGGCAGGTTACCCTCTGAGGGACCAGGAGCAATTCCCCCACCCCAAACCTGGAGGGGCATGCTGACTTTGGTCAGAATCCCACTCCCAAAGATAAGATCAACCCCTCACTTTATAGCAGACGGACCTGAGACTCAGAGAGGGAGAGGACTGGCCTGTATGGGCAGTGGGCTCCTGGCCAAGCAGGGCTCTCTTGGCCTCTGGCTTGGTGGAGGGAGGCAGGAGGTTCTGTCTCTGGCACCACACTGCCCCTCTGGTTGCTCTTCTCAGTAGTGCAGGGCGTTGGGTCTGGTTCCTGAGCACCTGGTCTCCAGTAAGGTCTCCCAATGGTGTAGATATTTGGCCTTTCTCTGGGAGGGTAATTATTTGCTTTTTTTCTTTTATTGGCTTCTTTTTAGATAGAGTTAAATTTTGTGGTCCCCAGAAAGGATACCAATGTAAGCTGAAAGAATTCAAAACTATTTTTTAAAGATGGGGTGCATATTCTTTTTGAAATCATGCCTTCCTTGGACTGTATAGCTGTGTTTCCATGGCAGTCCTTGGAGTCCAGTGGCCTGCACCCCCCTGCGTCGTGGACAGAGCCATGGAAGTCATGCATCTCTCTCTCACCTCCTTAGGCTTCTGCAGTCTTGAAGTCTGCTCTCCCCTCTCCTAATGAGGAAGTAAACACTGGGGCTGTTTGTGACCTCCGATTTTAATTGGATTTGAGGGTGATTTTGAATGAATGAATGAAGTTCCTCCACTCTAAGAACAAACTCTTCTAGTAATAAGCTGAAACAATTACATTAATTTTCTAAGGACTTCTTCCTTCCTTTGCTCAGATTGTTTGTAGACACTGGTCAATGCTGCATATAAATTGAGGTCTCAACAGGCTAAATTAACAATTAATCGGAAGCATCTCTCAGCCCCTCAAAATGGAAATAGTCCCTCAGTTGTAAGAGGAAATCTACCTTCAGAGACCTCTTATTATTGAAGATGTGCACCGTGGACATGCCAGGGGAGTCTGCAGTGAACTCTTGTTTATGAGGGTCTAAAGGGGCAAGGAGTATTCATACATCAAAGACATAATTCTTAGCGTTTTGTCACATCAGCTTTTCCCTTTCTTTCTGTTAACACCAAGTCTGGAAGGGAAGGTGTCTCCATCCCTCAAGGAGGGCAGCAGGTTTGATGTGCACGAGTGCCGCCCCCCCGCCCCCGGTTGCTTGCCTTCACTCTTGCCTTCTCGCCTGCCCATCAGACTCCTGTAAGGTGCTTGGTGCCTGACACCCTGCCTTTTGTTGTCCTCCCCTTGCACCACACGTTCCCAAACCCGGGTTCCTGGCTACTCTCCTTGTCTCCAGTATGTCATGCCCCATCCTTTGTCAGGACGTGGCTGTAACTGTCTTGCTCCAGAGTCCTCACTGGCTCCCCACTGCTCCCAGGAAGGAGGAGGAGCTCTTCCTCGTGGCTTCCAGGCCCCATTGGATGCAGCCTGGCACTTCCTCCACAGCACCCTGTCCCTGAATGTCCTCAGCTACCCACTGGGGCATGTTCTTCCTAGCACCCCCAAATTCTGCTTGCACTATTTCATGGTGGCCCATATTATTCATAGTCCAAACCAGGGTTTTTTTTTGATAATTCAAGGGGACACTTAATAATTATGCCAGGACAATGGGCTTAAGTTGGGGGGTCCTGGGAAACCAGGACAGGCTATCACCCGAGCTATGTCCTTCCCTATTTCTCTTCACTTTTCATTTTCCTTCCCTCCTTCCACCCCCCACTAAGTTCAGCTCAGGTCTTCCCTGTGCTTGATGGCTAACTTCTAGGAAGCTTCTCTTAGTAGTTTGAGTCATAAATATAGGGCTACATGCCAGAAGCCCTTTGTTCTCCTGAGCCCTGTGTGGGCTGTCCAAGTTTTTCCTGGGACATGAGTAGAGGGACCCAAATTAGGAGCATGGATTTTGCAGAAAGAAAGGTCCTTTTAGTGCCAAGGATTGAGCCACAGGTGTGGGCTCAGAATGTCACTCAGGTGTTTTTATATACATATATATGGTGGTCATTTGTCAATCTTTTTGGCCTTCTACTCCCTGGACCTCCTTATTTTTAGGGGCATTTCTGCTTTGTGAGTGGAACCTCTCCTGCTATACCCAGTGGAAGATGCCAGGTACTCACTTTTGGTTTCCCTTGCAGCCAGGGTGCAGGAAGAGACCGTCTGGGTTCCAGTCTGGCGAGACCACTGGCTGTGACAGCAGGTGGTGGTCCTAATGGTGGCAAGGCCTTGTACTGGGCACTGGGGCTGGCTCCAGCAACATGTCTGCACCTGGCACTGGGCCCTCAGTGGTGGATTTTTACGACCAGTTCTGGAGAAGATGTGAGGATCTGTTCCTGATAGTGTGCCTCCAAGGCGGGCTCTCTGGTCTTTCTGGGGAATGTGGGAGCTTTTAGCATTCCTTTTTTTTTTTTTTTTAAAGATTCTATTTATTTATTTAACAGAGAAAACCAGAGAGCACAAGCAGGGGGAATGGCAGAGGGAGAGGGAGAAGCAGGTTCCCCACTGAATAGGGAGCCTGATTCAGGGCTCAATCCCAGAACCCCAGGATCATGACCTGAGCCAAAGGCAGACGTTTAACTGAGCAATCTTTTTTTTTTTTTAAAGATTTTATTTATTTATTTGAGAGAAAGAGAGTGAGAGAGAGGGCATGAGATGGGAGAAGGTCAGAAGGAGAAGTAGACTCCCTGTGGAGCTGGGAGCCCAGTGTGGGACTTGATCCCGGGACTCCAGGATCATGACCTGATCTGAAGGCAGTTGTTTAACCAACTCAGCCACCCAGGCGCCCCTTAACTGAGCATTCTTAATTATAAAAAAATGTTAACCATAAACAAAAGTTAGAAAAAAAATCACATAATATATCTCTACCTACTCACTGGGCAGGTTCAACAATGACTAAACTTTGTCCCTCACCCCTCTTTTTCTATAATTTCTCCCCACTTTATCTTTTTCTGCCTAGAGAATTTTAAGAATATCTCATTCCTAATACCTCAGCATGCATTTCCAAAAAATAAGGACTTTTTTTAAATGTAACTTGACAATTTTCATCTTACCTAGCAAGATGAATAGTAATTCCTCAGTCCCACCTACTATCCAGTCTGTTTTCCCCGTGATGGTCTCAAGATGCCTTTTTATAGTTGTGTTTAAGTCCGGATCCACTGGCTGCTCACACTGCATATAGTTTTTCTGTCTCAGAGGTCTCTTTCATTGTAGAAGCACATCATGTCATCATCTGGTTTTGCCAGAGAAACAGCCCTGCTTGTCCTACGGAAGCTCTTGCATTCTGGGTTCATATGAGGACTTCCTGGTGGTGGTGTCTCTGTGTGTTCCTCTGTCCCCTGCCCTTCCCATAAAGCAGAAATTGCTCTAGAGACTTGTTAGATTCAGGTTTAACTGGGCAAGAATATCTGGACATAATGCTATGTCGTGGGGTTGGCATCCCTACTTTTAAGGCTCCTGGTTTGATTGGTGGGTTCCCTTGGGGCCAGCCTGAATCCCTTGTTACAAAATTGGACCTTACTCCTTCCAGCAGCAAGTGATCTGTGGACATGAATTTGGCTCCCTCTGAACATGCAGATCCGCTTTGATTGTTCCATTGCTTTAGCATCTGTAGGTCATCATTGTTGACTCAGTGTTTTAAGATACATTTCTTTTCTGCTTAAATCCACTAGAATGATTTCCTTGCAAATAATAACTCTGATTAGAAATAACATTTTTTTTTTGTAGAAAAAAATTACAGCACTTGCTGGTTGCTTTACATAAAAGTATTCTATACAACTTGAGGCAGATTTTGAAGAAATAGACATACTTCAGGGCCTTCTTGCACATATGTGGCTGTGACAAATCTCGGCTTGGTCAGACTAGACTTGGGTAGAATAACTCACTGTGGTCTTGTATTTGTTGTGGCAGTGCTACTGTTAGAAATAATAAACTCCCAGATGTCAGTGGCTTTAATCCAGTGGAAGCGTTGTTGTTATTGATGTTCCTGGCTAGCGGGCAGCTTTTCCGCACCCGGGGACTCAGGGGCCCCAGGTTCTGCTTCACTGAGCTCCCCCGTCCCTGAGGGCTGTGTTGTTTCCAGTGCCCAGCTGGAAGGAAGAGAGAGTGGAGAAGGCACACTCACAGTTTCTTATTCATTTGTGAGAATTGGTCACATGGCCGGTCCTAGATGTAAGCAGGGCTGGGAGTACATTTCCTCATGGGGTGGCCACTGCTCAGGGCTGCTTCTGTGCTATGGCTGAGGGAGAACCATATTTGCATGGACAGTTCTGCCCCTGCTTCTTCTTGGTTTCTTGGTTTGCTTTGTCTTCATTGGAGCCTGGCTTTCATATACACAATCCCATGTGGAAACTCAGGGTGCTCATATTGCTGTACTCTATCCTTTGTTCCAGCCTTGGAGTATGGACGTCTTATTCTGCCTTGCTCATCTCACCCACCATTTGATTCTTCCCTTGGTGTCCCCAGGTCCTAGGGAGGGTCTCTTTCCAGCTCAGGTGTGGCAGGAACCAGATGAAAGGCCAAGAGGTTATTGTGCATCCCTCAGGAAGTTCTGTTTCTACTCGGAAGAAAGTTCTTCAAAGAGAGGCTTTCTCCCTTTAATTAGTATTTTCACAATTTTTTCTTTCTCCCCCGCCCTTCCTTGTGGATTCTCCAAAGTCTGACAACAGCCTATAACATAGTTGGTAGTCAGCTTTTAGAGGGAAGCATTAAAACAAGTTTTCAGAAAACAAAGCTTTCAGATAAAACCAGTGGTGTCTCTTCTAGCTTCCTTGCAGATCTTTTTTAAAAAAAAATATTATTAACATAAAACGTATTATTTGTTTCAGGGGTACATGTCTGTGATTCATCAGTCTTACACAACACACAGTACTTACAAAATGCATACCCTACCCAATGTCCATCACTTAGCTACCCATCCCCCACCCTTCTCCCATCCAGCAACCCTGTTTATTTCCTAAGATTAAGAGCCTCTTATGGTTTGTCTCCCTCTCGCTTTTTTTGGTCTTGTTTCATTCTCCCCTCTCTTCCCCTATGATCCTCTGCCTTGTTTCTTAAATTCCACATATCAATGAGATGACGTGATAATTGTCTTTCTCTGATTGATTTACTTCGCTTAGCATTAAACCTTCTAGTTCTGTCCATGTCCTTGGAAATGACAAAATTTCATTTTTTATGTAATATCCATATATATATACACATGTATATATATATCTATATCTCACATCTTTTCTATCCATTCATCTTTCGATGGATATCTGCACTCTTTCCATAGTTTGGCTATTAGGAACATCCTTGCAGATCTTAAACTTTACCAATTCTTGCCAGACTCTGAACATAGCACCTTTTGGTCAGAATACACTGTTTCTTTGTAATACACATGCCTTGTCCTCTAATAGTTTGTACGTCCTCTTCTCTCTAAGAAGTTGAGAAATCCGCAGTGAGCAAGAAGGAGATATTATGTGTCTCAGTTTCTCCTTCATCCTGGCCTCCAGGATGACCACGGGGTTGGTGGATTATTCTTTAGTTGCCTGGAAAAGTTAATCATGAAGCCTGAATACTGACTCATTCAAGCTCAGGCTGCAGGTGGCTTTTGGTTTGGTGGCATGTTGTGGAGTTGGGGACCTCTGGGAACTTGTGGTCCCTGTGAATTCCCTCTTTTTCCTCTGTGGGATGGAGGCTGACGGACTGTAAGGTAAGCCTCTCACAGGCTGGGAATGGTTGAAAGTGAAAGAACCTTCACGTTCCATAAGAAACCAATGCCCATCAAGTGGAGGACATGAGGAGCTAACACAGGTACCAGACAACCTCTGGTCCTGGGGATGCTTCCTGCCAGAGGGGAAGAGAACCAATGTAGGGGGAACCAGGAGGAATGTTCCCTAGCATCTGATAGCACTCTAATTGTATAAACAATGCCAAGTTCCATAAACATCACAAATGGAGGAATTTGCCTTGAAGTTTCTTCTGGGATCTAATTTGAAGGAACATCCTGGAGAAGCTGAGGTCACAAGGGAGGTAGAAACGAGTGCAGAGAAATGCGGCGTGACAGCAGGGCTCTCCTTGTGGCTTCGTGGGGAAGGGCTCCAGGGGAGGGGACACCTGGTGGGAAGTGACCTAGAGGGGTGGTGGCCTCAGCGACTGCCAGCCTTTTGTTATGCTGACCTGGGTCATGTTGCTACAGGACTGGAGCTGTGCTGAGCTGGGAAGAGGATGCGGAGTGAGAATACTGGAGTTTGAGTCTTCTGCTGTGTGTGACCTTGAGCAAGTCACCTTGCCTCTGATTTGAATTTTCCTCCTCTGAAAGTGGAGCTGGAAGTGCATGTGGGCTTAGGCTGCTAGGAGGACTGGCTGCAGTCCATTTCCAAGGGTAGGAAGGGGGGCTGTCACACTCAGTTGATCAACAAGGAGGGGCTGGCCAGGTGAGGCTTATATTGGGTCCCCCAGTTGGAATATTCTTGTTCAAGAAAGAATATTGTCTTAGCATCTGTAGGTGCTAAACATCTACAGATTTTTTTTTTCTTTCAATCTGAGGTGGGAATTGGCTGTTAGAAACAGGATGTCTCATCTAGAACAATACGTGTGGGCAGCCCAATTTCATCTTGATCTTTGGATGTATCTTGAATTTCTCAGGTCACCTAAACCTGCCTGCAATTCCAGTGCTACCTGTCATGAGTTTAGCAAGTAATGAGCACAAAGACACAGACATGTAAATTAGAGCCTGCAGCTCTAGGTGCCCCTCAGGGCTGCTCTTCAGTCTGTAGGGGGAGCATGGGTAAGACACCTGGTGTGCATCCCAGGAGGCCAAACAGAGGGTTCTGCCAGCGCAGCAGTGACAACTGAAGCTTCTCAGCCTCTGCTGAGCAGAGAGTGAAGAAGCGAGAGCTCTGGGCATCACTGGGACCTGTTGCCTAAAGACTGTCACGGGGGAAGGTGTCACCCCTGGGGCCCTGCACCCAGAAACTATTTCTGTGCCTGCCCTGCTGTTGGGAGACAGAGTGTGTGCATGTTTAATTTCTTTTTTTTTTTTCTTTTTTTTTTAAGAGTCACATATTTTAAGATTTTATTTATTTATTTGTCAGATAGAGAGAGAGCGCAGGAGCGAGCACAGGCAGACAGAGAGGCAGGCAGAGGCAGAGGGAGAAGCAGGCTCCCTGCTGAGCAAGGAGCCCGATGTGGGACTCGATCCCGGGACGCCGGGATCATGACCTGAGCCGAAGGCAGCCGCTTAACCAACTGAGCCACCCAGGTGTCCCAATGCAGCCGCTTAACCAACTGAGCCACCCAGGTGTCCCAATGCATGTTTATTTTCAAAGAGAAGTTGACTTCAGTCTCTTGTTCTAGTGGTTCTTATTTTAGCTGACCCCAGTGGTGTCTCTCCTCTGGGCGGCAGGGTGGTGTTCACTGAGTATGTGAGATAGGGAAGTAGCAGGTAGGGAAAGAAGCATCAAGAAAGGAAGGAGGAAGCTGAGTGTGACAGGTGGGCAAATCTACTTGCTTCCAGAAATCCTGTTGATCTTTCTGGAAATTGTGTGTGTTTTTGTCTTCAGAAGCATCTTTTCTTGGAATTTGTTGGAAAGGAAGGGCTGGTGGGGGGTTGCCCTAAGTGAGCCCCCTTCTAAGATGAGTGGGGAATTATTTGTGCTCACAGCTGAGGCCTAAATCCTCCTTCCAGAAAAGGAGTCTGGAGAGAGAGGGAATTTGGTGTGGGGCAGGGGAAGGTGTAGGGGTGCACAGACCAGCTCCTGAGGGTGGATGGTCTTCAGGGCTGTCCTGGAATCAGGGGAAACTGTCTGCAGACCTCTACAGCTAGCATGGAATGCTTCATGAGTGGACCATGGGAGCAGGGTTTAAGTTTATGTTCGCCAGGAGATTCTGGCAGTGTGTTTCTGTGGTGCAGAATCATTATTTACAATGAGGCACTTACACAGAAGTAGTAAAGTTAATGGAGGTTTCCAAGGAATTAGCCTGGTTGCTTTCCCCGGTGTCACAGCCAGCTCCTCTCTCCAGTGGCCTGATCCGCTGTGTGCAGAGCTAGTGGAGTTTGAGGGGTGGATGAAATTGGGAGGTACCCAAAGTGGAGAGCCCCTGGCCCTCAGACACTGGACTGTGGCTTGGCTTGGCCACAGGGCTCCCTCCCCGGCCAATAGCCCTGTTTGGACTTGTGGGCTGATGACTACGAATGCCACTGGCCATGGTTGGCTCTGGCTGCTGCTGTGGATGGCAAGATGTGAGTCAGCCCCACACTCACATTCCCTGCAGGAGTGAGCAGGTCACACCATGGGGATGGTGACTCACCCCAGTTGTCCACATGCCATGAGGTCCTTGGGTCCGCAGCTCTTAGGGCAAATTTGTCATGTCTATACCGGTTCCCGGTGTTAGGATGTGGGTTGGAATCTGAATGCTACTGGACCTTGAGCATGTTGTGTGGCCTCTCAAGTTTCACTTTCTTTATCTCTAAAATAGGGACTGTCCATGCTGTCAGCACATGGGGCGCTGGGATGATTATGGCAGAAGGTTGGAAAGCATTTGGTACCACGCTGGGCACCATGGATTTTCTGCTACTTCTCCACTTTTCTCTCTCAGCTCGGCTCACCATCTGTATTCCTGGGCCCAGAGTCCATGGATAGTTTTTCTGGCTTCCTTTCCAGGTGATCTCCTGCTCGGTTCTCCCCACAGGAGGTCCAGGAAGCAGGAAGATCAGGGAAGCCCTAGTCTTCCTTACCCTCTTTCTTCTTCTTCCAGTGGTATCTGTCATGCGGGGCAGCTCCTGTGGTGGCCTTCCTCTGTGCCCCCAGCTCCTGGGACTGGAACCTCTCCTCTCACCTCTGGGTGATATCATCTCCTCCCTTTGTGAACCCCAGGTCCTGGGGAGCTATTGGCTTCTTGCATTTCCTACTCTCTAGGTCACTTACCTCACCTTCTCCTTCTGGCCATCCCAGCCTCCATGTGGGTGATGCATGGTGTTTAGTTCCTCCACATGAAGGACCTAGCCTGGTTTCCCAGTCTCTGACTGGACTCTGGTCAATACGGTGGAACTCCCATTAATTATGACAAGAGCATGGCCATGGAATCAGACAAAGCAAGGTTCAAAAGTCGCAGCTCCACCCCTTCCCTGTTGTGATCCATGTCTTCATGTGTGCCTCTGTAGAGTGGAGAAGATAATAGACCCAAGTTCATGGGGTTACTGGGAAGATTTCATGAGAGAATAATAGAATATAAGCACCACATAGTGTGGTAGTAGACAGCAACATGACAAGAAGTGTTTGTTGCTTCCTCAGGTTGCCCCAGGGAGTGCTGGAGATGCTGCTGGAAAGGGCATGTGAGGGGGGTGGGCTTGGGCCTGGGTATCTGTGGGCAGCAGGGAGCTGCATGGTGCCTGGAGGGTCTTAATGTCCTTTCCCACTTTAGCTTAGAGCTTCAGGTAAGCACCAAGGGCCAGGCCCTCCCTGGGGCCCCCCAAGGGGGAGGACACCACAAGTGCTCTGGCCTTCTCTCTAAGTCTCTGGGGCTCAGATAAGTGAGGATGGGTCAGTACCTTAGTCTGGGGCATTGCTGCTCTTGTGGCTTTTAAAGTCTAGTTAGTCATTCATTTTACCTAATTATCCAGTGACCAAACACCAGCCTATGTTATTTTTTGCTCGGAATGACACCCGTGGGGTTTGGAGAGCTAGAATATTTTATCGGCTGCTCAGTGGCCGAACTTCCTAGCACTTGCTCGCTCAGACCCTCTAGAACGGAGCAGGGCCTTGGCCCCATCCTGGGTTATCTGAGAATTGCACGGCCTGGGAGCTAATCAATGGGCCATCCTTCAGGCTCTGGTGGAGTGCTGGGTCAGCATCGCCTTTGTAAATGGCTTTTCCTGGGCTCTTTATCTCTGGAGGGGGGTCATGATGAGCAGTCAGAGACTTGGCAAACCTTGGATCTGAATCAGCAGAGTTGAGACAACTTGCATCCTAAGCACTAACGTGGCCCACCTGACACACTCCTCTGGGCTCTGCTTCTCCCCAGGGTGGTCCCAGAGAGCTGGAGCAGGGACCGTGTGTTCAGAGGGGCTCCAGAGACCCAGAGTGCCAGGTCCTCCCCACCACCAACCATTGCCCATGGGGCCCATCTGCCTGGAGAAGACCTCTCCTTCACATGGGCCAGTTCCAGGGTGTATATTTCTGCCCCCAGCATTTGCCATGCCTCCCACCTTGCTGATGATGCTCTCTCCTTTCCCTGAATGCATATCCCAATGTTCTCGAAGGCTCTAGGGAAATTTCTCTGGCTCTTAGAGGCCCACTGACTTCCCTCCTTCCAGCCTCTTCTGAATTGGGTAACAACCCTTCATTAAGTTTTGTATGACATGATTTTCCAGGCCCTTGCACATGTCAGGCTCTGTTGGCTTCTATGATGCTTGAGATTGCTCAACCAGCCCTGCAGGGGTTGGGGCCTTAGGTACAATTCTGGGTGTTCTTTCCAGAAAGGAGTTTTCAGAGTTTTGCAGTGAGGGACAATGAGCTAGGTTTTCCCTACCTGGGGGCAGGGGAGGAGCACAGACCAGAGGTTTTCTAATCTGGCTTTGTGCCAGAAGTACCTGGGAAAATATTTTAAAAATACAGTTCCTAAACTGCACCACTAAACATTCTGTTTTAGTAAATCTGGAGGCAGGGCCTGAGACTGTATGGTTTCAAGTCAGCTGCCAGATCATCCTGAAGTCCTGCACTGTGGGAAGCCTGGCATAGAACAACACACAGGCTGGCCAATCAGCTCCATGATGATGCCATAATCTGCATTTGGGGGCATAGTCTTATTTCAAGTATTCTTGTCCCCTGCTCCCATAAGCCACTGAAACCCAGGTTTTGTTAGCCCAGGTGAATGTCTCAGTCTACTTTTCAAACATGAATAAGGTGGTAGACATCCTCCAGGCATCCAAGCCTGAGTTAGGAAATGGGAAATGGGCACCTTCCCACAGAAACAATTTAATCAGGAAGCACTTGACTTTTAATTCTCTTGGACTCTAAGATTTAGCTGAGAGTAACTGAAGACTACCCTCTGCCTGACTGAGTCAGAGCTGGAACCATCCCCGTGGGAGGAGCACACCATTCTACCATGCCAGTGACCCCACAAGTGGCTGACTTGCTGGACCTTTCTCTGGTCCCGGAGTTGATATTCTCTCTGTCTCTTCAGCCACTGGTCTTATGTGAGTCTCCTTGAGCGGTCGTTTTCAACCCTGGCTGCACATTGGCACTGCCTACGGATATCCAGGCCTCTTGCATGGACATTCTGGGTGAGGTCCTGGCCCCTGTTCTCATGGGCAGCTGGGATTGAGAAGCTCCTGGAACAAGCCACGTTCTCACATGCTTCTATGAAGTACAATAGGAGATGAATAAGAGCAAAATAGAAGAAAAGGCAGTTCCTTAGATACGGTACAGAACTCGCCTTATGACACTCTAGTTATTCCTCATCATGGGTGTACCTTACCTTTTCCAGGTAATTGGAGACTTTCTTTGTCATTGTTGCACACTATGTTTCCAAATGACACTGGCAGTGGATGTGCCCCTGACCCTGCTTGCGGACTACCCTGACTTCTGCTGTTGACCCAGTTCCTTTGGCTACTACTTTCCTGACCTTGACTTTTTACTGAGCTCCTTCTGGCCTCATCTTTCGATGATGGGAAGCTTCACTTTCTGCACCTTGAAATGATCTGAGTGTTCTCTCCCTAGAATGTCACAGGAGAAGAAAGGGGGACGGAAGTCTGTAGCTTTCCTGTGGGTGGCTCAACATTCCCTTCCCAATGACACATGTCCCTGGCTTGCGCTTCTTGCTGTCCCCGGTGTGTGAGGGCTCCTGGCATGGAATAAAGATCGTCTGTTAATCTCCCCCTCCCTCCCCACTGCCAACCCCTGCCCAGTTTGGCTTCCAAAAGCAGGATGGGTTCTATATGCCGAACCCTGGAAAATTTTGCTTTTTTCATCCCGTGTGGCTTCCTCACAATCCCCAAGGGAAGGCTGCACATCTTGTCTGGGCTTCCATTTCCTGCTTCCCCGGTCTGAGCGTGGTGCCGAGGCCCTGCCGGCCCCAGGAAGTGCTCCCTGTATTAAATTCAGTTGCATTTCTTGCTCTTCCCCCCGCTGGGCTCCCTCTCAGGGGCAGGCATGAGTAATATTAGTGTCAGCTTGTGTCTTCTCACTTCAGCAGGCTGTCTGTGTCCTTGTTGGTGACACTCCCTGGTTTCACGGCTCCCGTGGTGTGGAGTTTACCCCAGGACAACAAGCTTGTGGTAAGAGAGGCTGAGGAGGCAGGGGTCAGCTTTGTTCGCGGGGAGGTGTGTGGTTCTGGCACACTCTCAGATTTCCCAATCAGCCTCTTCTCTCTTTGCTGTAGAATTACCCTCTCCCTTTGCAACTGGTTTATAGGACTCTTTAATTCTGCTCTTAGAAACAGATCCCTATTAAAGGCAGTTAATAAACAGTGATAGTCTCTTGGTGGACCAGGAGCTGGGAGGACAGGAGCCTGATAGCAACAACGCCACAGGGGGAAACGCTGCTTCCCTTTTGGGACGGGGGAGGGCCGCCTCCTACACATGCTGCCAATTTGAGGCCCTGCAAAGGGTTCTGTCACAGAAATTTAGGGAAAAAAAAGAAAAATCAATGCAGACTCTGTGTTTTAATCAAATGCAGGAAAATTGTCTTCGTGTAAAAAGATTCAACACAGGAGAACAAGATGCGCTCTGCATTTGACATAATGTGTTTCTCAGGCTGCCATGGGGGAAGAGCTCAGTGATTCTAGACCTACACTGTCCAGAACGGCAGCCACCGGCTGTGGGGTACTTGAGATTTGGCTAGTCCAAAGTGAGATGTTCTGTGAGTATAAAATCTGTGCTTGAGTTTGAAGACTGGATACAAAGAAAGAATGTGAAATAACCAGTTCAGTTTTTATATTGATTAAAATAATATTTTGATATATTGGGTTAAATAAGCTATATATATACACATATGTGTATGTATAAGTATATATATATATATATATTTTTTTTTTTTCTCTTAGGGACAGATAGAGCAGGGAGGAGGGGTGGAGTGAGAGGGAGAGAGAATCCTTGAGCAGACTCCCTGATGAATGCAGAGCCCCACACGGGGCTCCATCCCACAACCCTGAGATCATGACCAGAGCTGAAATCAAGGGCCCAATGCTTAACCGACTGAGCTAAATAAGCTATATTATTAAATTTAATTTCACATGTTTCTTTATTCCTTTTTATTAATTTTATTTTATTTTATTATTTTTTAAGATTTTATTTATTTATTTGACAGTGAGAGACACCGCAAGAAAGGGAACACAAGCAGGGGGAGTGGAGAGGGAGATGCAGGCTTCCCGCCAGGCAGGGAGGCTGATGTGCAACTTGATCCCAGGACTCTAGGATCATGACCTGAGCCGAAGGCAGATGCTTAACGACTGAGCCACCCAGGCACCCTCTTTTTCCCTTTTTAAAATATGGTCCCTAGACAATTCACAGTTACATCTGTGGCTCCCATTGGTGACTTACATTATGTTTCTGTTGGACAGCATGGAGATGAGCTGTCCCTCTGTTGGACAGGGGGATGATGACTTCCCCCAGAGGTAAGGGTGGCTCTGTGCCTGAGATGCTCTCTGGTCATCTTGACCTCTCCTATTCTCTTGAAGAGTCTGCTCTTCCTGGAAAGCCCATCAGCAGAACATTAACGAGATGCCCCATGGGGAGGCATCTCCCATGAACTTGCTTTTGGAAACCCCAGCCCAGCCTGTGCTTTCCCTTTGTTCAGACCAGAGGTATTACCTTGCAGAACCCAGCCTAGTGATCACATCACAGAGTTCAGGAAATCTCCACTAGACCTTTAGGAAGCACCACTATCCTAGGCACTGGGATGCAGCAGTGGACACAGTAGATAAGCTCCCACCCTCCTGGAGTTTGCACTCTAGTGTTGGGAGCCAATAATAAACGGGTGCCTAAATAAACGAATAAGATGCCTTGAGGGAGTGAGAGTGGCATGGATGGAGAAGAGCTGGGACAGCGAGTCAGAAAGTGATGTGGGGGGTTGAAGGGAGCTCCTTTAAATTGGGTGATTCAAGGAGATGGCATCCAAGTTGAGATTTGAAGGATGAGAAGGAGCCCATCATGTGGAGATGTGAAGGCTGAATGCTCTTGGCAGACAGATCAGCTCGTGGAGGGGCCCCAAGGCTTAACCTAGCTTCGTGTGTTTGAGGAGTGCAAGATTATCCTGGAGCAGTATGATAGGAACTGAGGCTGGAGAAGCATCAAGGACAGATCACATGGGGCCTGGGGCCACATTGAGGCATTCCAGGTTTAGTGTAGGAGATTCTGGGAGCCCCTGGAGGGTTTTGAGGAGGGAGTGAAACCATCACTCAGGCTCCTCTTTTGAGAACGGACCTCAGATGAGCCTGGAAGCCAGAAGAACAGTGGAGGCGGTGTTTCCAGGCAAGACATGCAAGTGAGTGAGCCAACTGATGCTGTGGAATTGGAAAGATGTGGTTGGATTCGAGAGGTAGAACTGCCTGGAGTGGCCAATTGCTTGGCTCTGGAAGGTGAGAGAAAGAGAGACATCATGGATGACCCCTGGGTTTTTGTCCTGAGCAGCTGGCTAGATGGATGGTGGTACCCTTTACTGAGATAGAGAAGCCTCATGAGGGATGAATTTTGCAAAAGGTGGCAATTAAGAGAGGATCAAGAATGTAATTCAGACAAGTCAAGCTAAAGATTCCTTTAGATGTTCTATGTGGACACACGGAGAAGTGTCTTTGTTCTGTGCCCCCGGGTAGAGCTGGGGGAAAGTTCCAGTCCTGTGATGTGGAACTCAATGCCACGGGCATCTACGTAGCATTTTAAGGTACAGATCTGGACAGGACCCCCAGGGTTTTGGGGTAGCTAGGGAATGGGAGGGTGCTTCAGGCATTCCAGTGCATAGAGGTAGAGCAAAGGGGAAGACATACTTGACTGAAGGTGTAGAAGCCAAACCTACAATGTCGGAAGCTCTGAGCCTCAGTTTCTGTGAGCTGTTTCTGACCCTTCAATGAGTCTGTTGGAGGAGGTCCCAGGGAGGACTCAGGCTGGAGTGGGGAAGAGGCCATGGCTCTGGGGATGTGTTGGGCAGTTCTCCTGCTGTCCCTGGGTCCCGGGTGCACCTGGCATGCTGTGTGAACAGGTTTTGTTCAGGTTGGGATTTCAGCCTGGTCTCACCTTATGAGAGCAATATAGGAAAGCTTCATGGAAGAGGCAGGCCGGGAACAAGCCTTGAAGGGCAGGGAATTAAGATGGGAGATGGCTTTCATTAGAGACAGGGGTGAACGTGTGTGTGTGTGTGTGTGTGTGTGTGTGTGTGTGTGTGTTTGTGTGTGTGTGTGTGAGAGAGAGAGAGAGAGAGAGAGAGAGGGAGCCCAAGGGACGAGGAGAAAAAGAACTTCTGAGGAGGTCTAATTTAGTTAAATGGGGGAAGTTGGTAAGTACCTCAATCAGAACTCAAAAACATCTTTTTTTTGCCTCCCAAAATAGTGGTTTTATGTGGGTGTGTAAGGGAAACATGGCTGGGTAGGCTGGTGCCCCCATGAAACTAGTGTAGCACTTTTGAGGTGCAGAATGATGACATCACGGTGTGTTTGAGGCTGATTGATCTGGAATGGGGTGATGGGAAAGGCACATTAATTTGTGAAATATGAGTATAGTAGCCGTCATATCCAGGAGAGGTGTGTAGGGCTGGAGACAGGGCATTGAGCAGCTTGTACCGGATGGCCAGAGGATCTGACAGCCTTGAGGTTCTGAACCAGCCTCTAGGTGTCCTGTGTGAGAGGGGCAACCCCAAAAATCGAGGCCCAGGTGTTAGTGTGGTTCCCGGATTCAGATCCTCAGAAACCAGAAGCCCTGCAAGGGCAGCTCCATGCAGAGGAAAGCTTCAGGTGTGATTCCCAAGCTCTCTTTTCTCTCAAGGGCTGGCCAAGTCTGTGGAGGGACAGTGGCTACCAAGCACATGGCCCCCCTTAGAGCTTGAAGCACCTGTCCTTACTGTGAGTGCATCAAAACTCGTCGTGTAATTATTTACAAAATGTCTCCATCACCAGCCTGGCTAGACTGCCACAGGGGGAGCCCCAGCCTGCCTTTGTGCATCACGGTGGGCCTCGACCCTAGCTCTGAGTCTGGCGGATAACAGGGGCTCAGTTCATGTCTCTGGACTGAGTGGAAACCAGTGGTGTCCTTTAAGTCGAGACTGACGGGCCTGGGAGGAAACTTATGCAGAGGAGTGAGCCCTACCTTCCATTTTCCAGGTAGCCCCATGTGGGAAGGAAGGGAGAGAAGTTGGGAATGCTTCTCTTGCTTAGCTCTTCATCATTACAGAATGCTCACGGTGAGCGTGGGCCTTGGGCTCCTTCCCCCATCTCCCTTCTGTGCTGTCACCTGGTCTCATTTGGCCACCTGATCGTTTGGGACTTCTTTTATAGAGTTTTTAATAAAAATATTTTGATGTTCCCCCAATTAGGGATGGACATTGTTCCTTTGAACTTCTGAAACCTTAGATCTTGTTGTTGAGACCAACTCTACTGAAAGCAGAATGCAGACCTGGGAGGGGGCTGCTGAAACATGCCAAATGGCACTCAGGGTGAACAAGAAACACCCCTGTACTCCCTCCCCTCATCCATCCCTGCACTCCCTCTTCTCCTTCCCCAAACACTGTCAGCAGCACTGTGTTGCCCTCCAAGGTGGTTTTACATACTGCTAAGAAATGTCCCTCTTGCCTCTGAGCTTGGTGCTTGAGTTGACACCGCCCATTCAAAATGATGGTTCTTGAAGTCAGCAGACCGAGGTACAAGTTACTGTGTATCCTGCAGACCAAACACTTCTGGCGGTTTCACTGAATTCACTTTCTCCCTTCTGTTCTGTAGGTTCTGTTCGGTTTCATTGCATGGGTAGGGGTACTAAGGAGTGAAGGGCAGGCTTGCCTCTGGGGGTGTTTGAGTTGTCCTGAGGCTCTGGGCTCTCCCCCCACCTCCCACCCATGCTGCAGCACACAGGGGACAACTGAGTGACAGCCAGCTTTCAGTGACTTTGGAGGAGGCATGAGGGAAAAATATTCCAGAAGACTCTGTTTCACCATCAGGCTTTCAGTGGCTTTGGAGGAGGCATGAGGGAAAAAAATTCCAGAAGACTCTGTTTCACCATCAGGGTTTCAAAGTCATTGTGAAGGATACCAGACAAGATAGCACACTTAACTTTCCAGTTTTTTTATTTTTTTTTATAATACTGTGAAGTTTATACTGAGGTCTCTTAACATCTGGTCTTCCAGCTGCAGGTGTCCTCCTTAGTTCCCAGTCCCATGCTGGCCCTCAAGCCTGGATGGGTTTGAGGACAAGATGACAAGAGTCATGTCTGGTGGCAGTTAATTGGCTTGTCTCATTGGGACTGCAGAGGGCACTTTAACACATGTACCCCGGGTTGAGTGACATGGCTTCAGTCTGTTTGAGCCTGTTCTGTCATGGAGATGCTCCTCGCTTCTGTCCATCCTTGCTGAATCTCGTCCTGCGGGTTCCATGAACCCTCGGCCCCCTGGCTGGTTAGGAAAGCCACATGCTGTGTTATTGGAAATGGGATACGTCTTAAAGGTGGCCAAATTTTGTGTTCTAGCTATGAGTGAAAAGATTTAGAGAAGTTTAGAATCTGAGGGAGAAGTTAAATATTTGACTGTGTTAAGAAAGAAAATCTCAGCTGAGGATTTCATATTTTAGGTCTTAAAAATGAAGTTCAGTGTGTAACTGGCAAGGATATATTTGAGGCTGTGTGGTGGGGAAACCCCTCCTTTCAAGGAGTTCATATTGTCTGGTGGGTGGAGAAGCAGGGGTGGGGAAATGAGAGGTGAGAAGACGGTATCTGAAGATGTCGAGTGCAGGAAGTCTGGGGGTGGGGCTGGGGGTGGGCAGGATTCAGGGTAGAGACTGAAAAGTTTCTCCCAGAA